>JBAIZL010000098.1:2090000-2095000 GCA_036971475.1 Prosapia bicincta
AACAAGCGACGTATATCATTTTGAACAAACATTTACAAACAATGAAGGTTATATTTTCCATGCTAACACTTTGACATTTAATTTAACACTTTTAACATTTGTTTGTGTACCAACAGTTTAGTCGTTAATGAAATTAAATGTGAATGGTGACTTCCTCTACTCTACTTGGCGCCTATTTAATAATGGTAAATTAATGTTACTAGCCATTTTATTACAATTACACATCCTGATAGTTAAAATGATGACTGAAAAATTATTTCGTTTACCTTCATACAGTTAACTAAATTAATAAGAACAGCTGATTCTAAACGCCTAATACACTCATCAGACTACTAGCGCAAATTGCGGCCGGACGCATAACTACACAGAATTCCAGAAAAATTACCAGCTGCTTTTCCAGGTCTAGACTTGAAAAAGTCCACTTTTTTGAAGCAATTTAAAGAAAAAGAATTTTTCGCTAAAAAGAATTATTTGAATATTTCAATCTTTGGTTAGTAAGTTGTCTCGAAGTACCGTATGCGCCAAAATAAACAATACTGAGATAGTTGTAAGATTTTGTTTCAATAAATGTTTTCATAGTTTTACAAATTCATACAAGTAAATAAAAGCTAAATAGGTTAGACTTGGGTATAAACATGTTCTATATGACCTCCGTTGAATTTGAGGCAACACTCGTACCGTCCTGAAGGTTTTGTATGATTTTGGTGAAGAGTATGAAACAAATATCATGCTCGTTATACACATGCTTATCTTTTATACACAAAACTTTCCGTTGTATCAAAACACTGCCTGATCTTCGAAATTTTCCAACACTAATAATCACAGCTTTACTTTGGCGGGTTTTAGGGAAAATGCAACGCAGTTTGTGACAAACTTGGCCCACACGCACGTCGAACTCCAAATGAGCAAATATATTGTTCTACGATAAAAGTTTTCTCTGCAGTAATTAGCACCGTGTCAGTAAAAACTAACCTCAAATGAAATACGTCAACACGAGTATGCGGCAACAATCAAAAGTCGGCACAGCTGATCGAGAAGGCAATTGCATCTGATTTGTTTTTAGTACTGTTTAATTTGGCGCATACGGTGAATACGTTTGGCTACTATTAGAAAACCAGTTAATAAAATATAGACGGAATTCAACTGACCTTGGGTTTTCAATTATAGTTTAAAGCGGGGATTTACTTCAGTTATGAAATCTATTTAGTAATTGTTGATTTCAATTAAACTTAAGTAAACATTATTAAGCTCTGTTAAACATTTTTCTTCGTGTGAAGGAAAAACCAAAATATTTGTGTAGACTTATACGAGGAACGTTAAAACGTATAAGATATATTTTGCCTTGATGTATTAAATTGAGATAAAAATTCTTGCCCTTGCGCGGCGAACGTTTTCCATAAACGTTTATGCTTCCAGTCCCGTTTACCCTCGTAGCTTGCAGGATGGAACCAGCTCCGGCAAACTAAGGAATGTCGTTCCGCCGAAGCAGCTGGATCGACGTCACAGCCATCGGCTAATCCCTGCCAAAGTGCCTTGCTCTGTCTAACCAGCTCACATGGCTACGTCACCCCGATAAAGTGAATTCTCAAGCAAACACCTAACCTAACATTATTATGTTTTTAATATTGACGTAAAGAGATATTTAATGTGAGCATAGAAAGAATATTAGTTTGAAAAGCTTCAACAAAGCTTTTCTTAGTGTCTCTGTATAATTAACCATCTACTAAGATTTAAACTTTTTCTAAGAATCTCAGTAGAATTCAAACTCCATTATAGGTTTCTCTTAGTGCCTCAGTAGAATTCAAACTTCATTGGAAACTTTTCTTAATGTCTCAGTAGGATTCAATCTCCACTGTAAATTTCCCTTAGTGTATCAGTAGAATTCAAACTCCACTGTAAGTTTAACTTAGTGTCTCAGCAGAATTCAAACTCCATTGAAAACGTTTCTTAATTTCTCATTAGAATTTAAAGTCCACTGAAAATTTGTCTTAGTGTCTCAGTAGAATTCAAACCTAATAGAAATTTTGCTTAGTGTCTCAGTAGGATTTAAACTCCGCTGTAAGTTTCCCTTAGTGCCTCAGTATAATTCAAACTCCACTATAATTTCCCCTGAGTGTCTCAGTAGAATTCAAACTCCACTGTAAGTTTCCACTTAGTGTCTCAGTAGAATTCAAACTCCACTGTAAGTTTCCTTTAGTGCCTCAGTAGAATTCAAACTCCACTGTAATTTCCACTTAGTGTCTCAGTAGAATTCAAACTCCACTGTAAGTTTCCACTTAGTGTCTCAGTAGAATTCAAACTCCACTGTAAGTTTAACTAAGTGTCTCACTAGAATTCAAAGTCCACTGTAATTTCCACTTAGTGTCTCAGTAGAATTCAAACTCCACTGTAAGTTTCTCTTAGTGTCTCAGTAGAATTCAAACTCCACTGAAAGTTTCTCTTAGTGCCTCAGTAGAATTTAAACTCCACTGTAAGTTTCTCTTAGTGCCTCAGCAGAATTCAAATTTCATTGAAAGTTTCCACTTAGTGTCTCAGTAGAATTCAAACTCCACTGTAATTTCCACTTAGTGTCTCAGTAGAATTCAGAACTCCACTGTAATTTCCACTTAGTGTCTCAGTAGAATTCAAACTCCACTGTAATTTCCACTTAGTGTCTCAGTAGAATTCAAACTCCACTGTAAGTTTCCACTTCTTGTCTCAGTAGATTTTAAACTCCACTGTAAGTTTCCACTTAGTGTCTCAGTAGAATTCAAACTCCACTGTAAGTTTCCCTTAGTGTCTCAGTAGAATTCAAACTCCACTGAAAGTTTCTCTTAGTGTCTCAGTAGAATTTAAACTCCACTGTAAGTTTCTCTTAGTGCCTCAGTAGAATTCAAACTCCACTGTAAGTTTCTCTTAGTGCCTCAGTAGAATTCAAACCACTGAAATTTTTCTTAGTGCCTCAGTAGAATTCAAATTTCATTGAAAGTTTTCTTAGTGTCTCAGTAGAATTCAAACTCCACTGTAATTTCCACTTAGTGTCTCAGTAGAATTCAAACTCCACTGTAAGTTTCCACTTAATGTCTCAGTAGAATTCAAACTCCACTGTAATTTCCACTTAGTGTCTCAGTAGAATTCAAACTCCACTGTAATTTCCACTTAGTATCTCAGTAGAATTAAAACTCCACTGTGAGTTTCCCTTAGTGTCTCAGTAGAATTCAAACTCCACTGAAAGTTTCTCTTAGTGTCTCAGTAGAATTCAAACTCCACTGAAAGTTTCTCTTAGTGCCTCAGTAGAATTCAAACTCCACTGTAAGTTTCTCTTAGTGCCTCAGTAGAATTCAAACCACTGAAATTTTTCTTAGTGCCTCAGTAGAATTCAAATTTCATTGAAAGTTTCCACTTAGGGTCTCAGTAGAATTCAAACTCCACTGTAATTTCCACTTAGTGTCTCAGTAGAATTCAAACTCCACTGTAAGTTTCCACTTAGTGTCTCAGTAGATTTCAAACTCCACTGTAAGTTTCCACTTAGTGTCTCAGTAGAATTCAAACTCCACTGTAATTTCCACTTAGTGTCTCAGTAGAATTCAAACTCCACTGTAAGTTTCTCTTAGTGCCTCAGTAGAATTCAAACCACTGAAATTTTTCTTAGTGCCTCAGTAGAATTCAAATTTCATTGAAAGTTTTCTTAGTGTCTCAGTAGAATTCAAACTCCACTGTAATTTCCACTTAGTGTCTCAGTAGAATTCAAACTCCACTGTAAGTTTCCACTTAGTGTCTCAGTAGAATTCAAACTCCACTGTAATTTCCACTTAGTGTCTCAGTAGAATTCAAACTCCACTGTAATTTCCACTTAGTGTCTCAGTAGAATTCAGAACTCCACTGTAATTTCCACTTAGTGTCTCAGTAGAATTCAAACTCCACTGTAATTTCCACTTAGTGTCTCAGTAGAATTCAAACTCCACTGTAAGTTTCCACTTCTTGTCTCAGTAGATTTTAAACTCCACTGTAAGTTTCCACTTAGTGTCTCAGTAGAATTCAAACTCCACTGTAAGTTTCCCTTAGTGTCTCAGTAGAATTCAAACTCCACTGAAAGTTTCTCTTAGTGTCTCAGTAGAATTTAAACTCCACTGTAAGTTTCTCTTAGTGCCTCAGTAGAATTCAAACTCCACTGTAAGTTTCTCTTAGTGCCTCAGTAGAATTCAAACCACTGAAATTTTTCTTAGTGCCTCAGTAGAATTCAAATTTCATTGAAAGTTTTCTTAGTGTCTCAGTAGAATTCAAACTCCACTGTAATTTCCACTTAGTGTCTCAGTAGAATTCAAACTCCACTGTAAGTTTCCACTTAATGTCTCAGTAGAATTCAAACTCCACTGTAATTTCCACTTAGTGTCTCAGTAGAATTCAAACTCCACTGTAATTTCCACTTAGTATCTCAGTAGAATTAAAACTCCACTGTGAGTTTCCCTTAGTGTCTCAGTAGAATTCAAACTCCACTGATAGTTTCTCTTAGTGTCTCAGTAGAATTCAAACTCCACTGAAAGTTTCTCTTAGTGCCTCAGTAGAATTCAAACTCCACTGTAAGTTTCTCTTAGTGCCTCAGTAGAATTCAAACCACTGAAATTTTTCTTAGTGCCTCAGTAGAATTCAAATTTCATTGAAAGTTTTCTTAGTGTCTCAGTAGAATTCAAACTCCACTGTAATTTCCACTTAGTGTCTCAGTAGAATTCAAACTCCACTGTAAGTTTCCACTTAGTGTCTCAGTAGAATTCAAACTCCACTGTAATTTCCACTTAGTGTCTCAGTAGAATTCAAACTCCACTGTAATTTCCACTTAGTATCTCAGTAGAATTTAAACTCCACTGTGAGTGTCCCTTAGTGTCTCAGTAGAATTCAAACTCCACTGAAAGTTTCTCTTAGTGTCTCAGTAGAATTCAAACTCCACTGAAAGTTTCTCTTAGTGCCTCAGTAGAATTCAAACTCCACTGTAAGTTTCTCTTAGTGCCGCAGTAGAATTCAAA
>JBAIZL010000098.1:2100000-2120479 GCA_036971475.1 Prosapia bicincta
CAGTTATACAAACTGAAATTGCTATTGCTGAAGTTATGTTGTAATTGTGAACTGAAGTTCATATTTATAATTTTAAATAAATCATTATTTTTATCCAAAATGTTTGTCCCCCTTTCAGAAACTCCTATTCATAAATCATGGTCGAACGTTTTGTGTATCCTGTTACAATAAAATGGATCTTCTAAAGGCTTCACCATAAGATCAATATGTTAACTAAATTCATTTTAGAGAATATCATGTAGGCATATATAACTTGAATGAATCAATAATCGATTTCAGAATATAGAATAGAAAGACAAATTTGAGAATCGAAATCGGAATCGAAAACTTTAGATATCGGCCCATTGCTAATCTAAAGACTTGTTTTTCTTTCGACTTGAGAAAAACTGTAGAAATATGTTGTAACATATCAGAAGCTTTTTTTAAAAAATTTCCGAATATTGATGGATTGTTCCGAAGATTTCCGAAATCCAAATAAAACTGTTAAAGCGGTTGTTCTTTAATTAGAGATAATTTAAAGGCTATGTATAAAGCATTTTTAAAAGTAATCTTTTAAATATTAAAAAATACCATAAATTTAATTAAATTTAGTGGTAACCTATTATTCTAGGCTATATTTATTTTTATTGCTCGTATTTTCTGTGTTGCACATTAGTAGTAAGTTAAATGGTATTTTTATAGATAATATAATTACCTACTACGTTTACGTTAATACCGTATTTACCTAATATACTAACTTGGTAATTACTTACCTATATTTATTACCGTAATTTATTTGGGGGTATTTAGTGAAAATTAAAAAAGAAGTATACCATTATCAAGCTATTATTTACTGTTCTGTGTTGCTGGAGGTATTTAAATATTCTGTAGGAGATTAATATATGCAATAAATATCTAACACAAATTATTATTTAGATACGTTTATGAAGTTATGTTGTGTCCACAACGGTTTTTAAATATCATAAACACTTTTTAAAAGTGTATACTTCGGTCGTGTCTGCCCAATTTTAAGAATAGAGTTTCAGTGCCTAGGCTCGGGAGAAAGAAAGGGTTTGGGCTTTGGGGGAAAGTTCCGAGGCCCGTGACTAAAACATTTTTCAGAAAAAGATGTTGAAGTATGTTGCATATACAGCAGTTATATTTTCCACTCTCCATTTTTGCCTCTAAAATCTTCTACTCTTAGCTATGATTTTTAGTACAGAATGTTTACTTATTTCCCACTTACGTTGTTTTTGCTAATTTTCTGTTGTGGTCCTAATCTCGTACGTTTCTGGCCGTTTATAAACTGAAGGAGTGTGGAATATAATAAGGGACAATGTCTATTCGACTAGCCGCAGGTTTCAACGAGGCATTTAGTTTAGTGCATTTAGCACCTCATTTTTCTGGCACATTTTAATTTATACCACACTTTTTTCACTACAGTGTTTCTGTCTACAGATGGATTTAACTCTACTTTTAATAACTCCTATAAACTAATGTTTTATTATAATACAAAAACTAAAATACTATTAAGAATTGATTATGCAATAATAGGCCTACTATAGTATAAGTATATTATCACCAAGAGCACAGTGATACTATATACAGTATTACAATGAAAATATTGACAAAAGTCCCAATACCATAAATATAACAAAAAATAACAATTATTACAAGTTATATAAAATTAAACCCTTATGCACATTTTTAGATTGTAATTTTCTAACAAGACCCTTTGATGATGGGCGAGTATGTGCGAGCGCATGCGTGACTTATAGTTGAATCACTTTGACAAAAATCGCCTCGCGCAGGCATGTGGGGTGAGAGGTGGGGATTGGCCACGTGCTAGGTGGAGGAGGAAGAGAAAGTTCTAAGTAGAAACGCTACTAGCCTGACTACATACTTTCCGCTGAGTTAATTCATTTGTGGACGTCAAGAAGAAAAACCCGGGTACTACCCGGTTGCGCCATCTCTTAGAGACTCTAAAAACACGGACACTATAAAACATAAAAGATAACATAAAACCTAAATAAAAATATAACACCAGCAAATGTTTTTGTAATGGTACGTATAGATCCACCACCGGCTGCTTTCAGGACCAACTGAAGTGTCGCTCAGAGCTATCGCCCTAACGCGCATGCGCACTGGCGCCTCTTGGCACTGCGCATCGACACTCCGATTTTTCACAAAGTAATTCGACTGTAAGGCTTAGGACATTGAATTCTCTCTTTCAGAGGAGATTTTGAAAGTGAAACTGGATTGGCAGAGTATTATAATGAAGAGGAACCCCTTTCATGATGAGTTATGAATCCTTAAGGAACTGTAAGTTGTCACTTGACTAAACTGAAACTTCCAAATTACGAGAAACATTTCCCCCTCTTTAGATACCCTGTTCAGATTAATTTTTCACATCACAAATTTCGCGTTTGTTCAGGTATTTTAAGAAAATCTCACACCAAATTCGCAGGTATAAAATTTCGCGATACAATGTCGGCGTTTAAGAATCGTATCGGCCGATAAGCGAGTAGAAACACGGGATATGAAGGAAGATAAGGGGTAATGCTGTTGTCATTTATGGAAGTTGCGGAGACTTGTTGCCGCCGCCGGTCCGAACGTTTCGCACTATATGAGCCTATCCGAAGCGACGCGATACAGTAATGCCAGGAATGTTAATGCGTTGATTAAAACTGACCTAAGCGCATTGTAAACGCGGGGACGAATTAAAATTCCGTTTTGCAAGCTTTTAATGATTTGCCCTGACCTTTTCGAAGTTCGTTGGAATTAAGAACGTTGATGTACAGAAATCAGCCTATAGCTTTTTTTAATGTAGAAAAAACTCAATCAAATTTAAAGAATTTCTGAATTTGGTTTTTTAGTTTTACAGAACCAAATAGATTATTCTATTTTATTTATATTTATAAAACAAAGTTTACATACACACACACGCGCGCGCACACACACACACACACACATGCATTTACGTATATTTATTAAATTTGTTAAACATTTTAGTTTTTGATTTGATTGAACGCATCAAAGGCTAGCCTTTGACGTTAGATTTTGTACTAAACTGTACGATTTGGTTATGGTGTTCATATTCCCGAATGCAATAGTAATATGGTACCCATACAGGAATAAACCGAGTGTGCACTGATTTCCGTGTTTTTGTTGTCAGGGAATTTTCACAATAAAACTGTTACTTACCGTCTCTGGCAACACTAAGAAACGTTATCAAGGTACTGAGAGTCCCTTTTTGTTCATATACGGTAACTATAGTTACATTTATATTTATAACGTTTTTTCAATTCCTTCTAAGTTTTCACAACCCACCTACATATATCTTGTTCAAAATTTCAATCTTTAATAAAATACTTTTTATTCGAGCACTCAAGCTCAAACTAAATTTTTTTAAACTTCTAGTGGAAGACACTCAATGTTAATAGTTTTTCTAAAAATGTTAATTCGTTAATTGAATTTAATGAATTCTTTTTAGTTTTATATTGGTGGAGTTTTCTATTGTGAACTTTTTACAAAAGAGGCAACCTATGCAATATAGTTATTTTGTCCTATTTGACTTAAAATAAGTTATAACATATGATTTCGTAAAACAGCTGATTTTATGATATAGGTTAAGTGGTAGAACAACTGTTTTAACGCATAGGCTATGCTACTTTATTAATATTAATTGTAATTATTTAATAACTGTAACTAAAATAAAGTTTTTCTTTCTTGACCTAAATAGGAATTAGCCAAAACGATTTTGTCCATATTACTTGTTTTAGCGTGAAGGTCAAAAGCGACCTTCGCGCACAGTACTTTTCATTTGTAACAAAAAACAGTACGGTTGCAATTAGTGAGATGTGTGCGCTGTGTGCGGGACTGTCAGTCAACGTCGAGTGAAATATGGCAGTACCGTGTCCTCAAGGCCGCCGTAAAGTTTCTTTATTTCTTAATTTCTTTTCAAAACCCGGCCGGGTCTGCAAAAATGAATGAGCGGCGACCTCAGCAAGTCGATCGTACGTGGAGAGAATCTACAATATGGCATTGCGTTTAACAATGGTTACTCGCAACGTTGTTTAGTTCCAGATGCTTTAGAAAAAGTCCAGAAACGGGCTTGATCTGGTGCTAAACACATGGCGACTAACAAATATACTAACATCAACAATTGGGATTTCTTTAGGTATAGTGTTTTGCTAAAAATTTATACATTTTTACAATACATGTTTTAAATTACAAAAACTGAAAAGAAGAGACACACCCAACGAAAGCAAGTAGATATTGGAGGACTAAACAAACAAAACATAATAATAATATAAACAATTTCTTTAAAGTCAACTCATATTAAGGTCAACAAAGTAAATTTTATTTGAATTACATTTTATTAAATAATTACAATTAATGTAAATAAAGTAACATAGCATATTAATTAAAACAGCTGTTCTACCACATAACCTATAACATAAAATCAGCTGTTCTATGAATTCAAATCTTATCACTTATTTTAAGCCAAATAGAACGAAATAACTATATTGCATACTTAGCTCCTTTTGTAAAGGATTTTCTCCCATAAAAGACTAAAATTAATTCTATAATTTAAGGAATGAATAATTATTTGATAAAAACTCTATTAATATGAAGTGTCATCCGCTTGTTAAAAAAAAATGTATTTGATGTTGAGTGGATGAATAAAAAGTATTTTAATAAAGATTGAAAACTTGAACAAGATAAAAAGGAGAGTTTCAACTAATAAATGGAATTGAAATACAATCAGTGATTGATGTTGTGCTAAATTACACACATGTTGTTAAAAATTATTGAAGTTTGCTTTAAAGAAGATGTTATAATTTAAAACGTGTATAAGGAACAAATAATGTAGGGAAAACATTTAGATCAATTTTAATAACATTACAAGACAGAAGGAAGCGAATGAGAAATCGACATAATATTTAGGTTAATAAAAACATTCAAATGGCAGGTAAAATGGTCATTCAGATTGGTGAACGTCTATAAAAGCACAAAAGCATGAAATGTCAGTGCTTGACAATGAACATCAAAGTCTCAAGAAAACCAATGACTGCAGCAAAAAACAAAGAAGGAGAATTCGGATGATTGGACTTGTACTGTATCTTAGATTAGATTCGAGTGTTCCTTTCCGAGGTTCTGTCTTGTCAAAACCAACTCCCAAATATATTATACTCTCAGCCCCTTTCCCAGTTTCAAATCTTCTAATAGGCTCCTTCCTCGAGCTAAATACTCGAAGTGTCCATAGGCAATTTGCTTTCAGCCCCTTTCCCAGTTTCAAATCTTCTAATAGGCTCCTTCCTCGAGCTAAATACTCGAAGTGTCCATAGGCTATTTGCTTTCAGCCCCTTTCCCAGTTTCAAGCGTTCTAATAGGCTCCTTCCTCGAGCTAAATACTCGAAGTGTCCATAGGCTATTTGCTTTCACCCCCTTTCCCAGTTTCAAGCGTTCTAATAGGCTCCTTCCTCGAGCTAAATACTCGAGTGTCCATAGGCTATTTGCTTTCAGCCCCTTTCCCAGTTTCAAGTCTTCTAATAGACTCCTTCCTCGAGCTAAATACTCGAAGTGTCCATAGGCTATTTGCTTTCACCCCCTTTCCCAGTTTCAAGCGTTCTAATAGGCTCCTTCCTCGAGCTAAATACTCGAGTGTCCATAGGCTATTTGCTTTCAGCCCCTTTCCCAGTTTCAAATCTTCTAATAGGCTCCTTCCTCGAGCTAAATACTCGATGTGTCCATAGGCTATTTGCTTTCAGCCCCTTTCCCAGTTTCAAGTCTTCTAATAGACTCCTTCCTCGAGCTAAATACTCGAAGTGTCCATAGGCAATTTGCTTTCACCCCCTTTCCCAGTTTCAAGCGTTCTAATAGGCTCCTTCCTCGAGCTAAATACTCGAGTGTCCATAGGCTATTTGCTTTCAGCCCCTTTCCCAGTTTCAAATCTTCTAATAGGCTCCTTCCTCGAGCTAAATACTCGATGTGTCCATAGGCTATTTGCTTTCAGCCCCTTTCCCAGTTTCAAGTCTTCTAATAGACTCCTTCCTCGAGCTAAATACTCGAAGTGTCCATAGGCAATTTGCTTTCAGCCCCTTTCCCAGTTTCAAGTCTTCTAATAGACTCCTTCCTCGAGCTAAATACTCGAAGTGTCCATAGGCTATTTGCTTTCACCCCCTTTCCCAGTTTCAAGCGTTCTAATAGGCTCCTTCCTCGAGCTAAATACTCGAGTGTCCATAGGCTTTTTGCTTTCAGCCCCTTTCCCAGTTTCAAATCTTCTAATAGGCTCCTTCCTCGAGCTAAATTCTCGAAGTGTCCATAGGCTATTTGCTTTCAGCCCCTTTCCCAGTTTCAAGTCTTCTAATAGACTCCTTCCTCGAGCTAAATACTCGAGTGTCCATAGGCAATTTGCTTTCAGCCCCTTTCCCAGTTTCAAGTCTTCTAATAGGTTCCTCCCTCGAGCTAAATACTCGGAAGTGTCCATAGGCAATTTGCTTTCAGCCCCTTTCCCAGTTTCAAGTCTTCTAATAGGCTCCTTCCTCGAGCTAAATACTCGAAGTGTCCATAGGCTATTTGCTTTCAGCCCCTTTCCCAGTTTCATGCCTTCTAATAGACTCCTTCCTCGAGCTAAATACTCGAGTGTCCATAGGCTATTTGCTTTCAGCCCCTTTCCCAGTTTCAAGCTTTCTAATAGACTCCTTCCTCGAGCTAAATACTCGAAGTGTCCATAGATTATTTGCTTTCACCCCCTTTCCCAGTTTCAAGCGTTCTAATAGGCTCCTTCCTCGAGCTAAATACTCGGAAGTGTCCATAGGCAATTTGCTTTCAGCCCCTTTCCCAGTTTCAAGTCTTCTAATAGGCTCCTTCCTCCAGCTAAATACTCGAAGTGTCCATAGGCAATTTGCTTTCAGCCCCTTTCCCAGTTTCAAGTCTTCTAATAGGCTCCTTCCTCGAGCTAAATACTCGGAAGTGTCCATAGGCAATTTGCTTTCAGCCCCTTTCCCAGTTTCAAGTCTTCTAATAGGCTCCTTCCTCGAGCTAAATACTCGGAAGTGTCCATAGGCAATTTGCTTTCAGCCCCTTTCCCAGTTTCAAGTCTTCTAATAGGCTCCTTCCTCGAGCTAAATACTCGAAGTGTCCATAGGCTATTTGCTTTCAGCCCCTTTCCCAGTTTCAAGTCTTCTAATAGACTCCTTCCTCGAGCTAAATACTCGGAAGTGTCCATAGGCAATTTGCTTTCAGCCCCTTTCCCAGTTTCAAGTCTTCTAATAGACTCCTTCCTCGAGCTAAATGCTCGAAGTGTCCATAGGCTATTTGCTTGAAGTCCTGCTGCTTTGTATGCATCTAGTTTTCCTATCATATAACTGAAATCATCGGCACCTTTCACTATGAGATCATCGCAGTAACAATGAGGGATTAAATGATTTATCATCTGTTATGGTTAATCCTATATTTGTACTCTGGGTTTTTCCTTTGCTTTAAAATTTGATTTAAACAGAGTAGGGGACGGGCAATACTCAAGTCGGGCCCTTTTATTGAACGCAAATTCTTCTGAGATCATTCTCCTGCATTTTCTTTGGCTCAGTTTTGTTAATTTTGGATCAACATGATTCAGGTTAGCATAGGATGTAGTTCGAGGTTTATCATACAAATTAGGACATCATACATAGGTTCTTCATTGGGACTCTATCCCCCCTAAGAATCTTCTCTGAAATATATAAATCGATTATATTGTAACTACTAATTTTACTGATATTTTACTTACTTTTTTCTCATCTCATCTCATATCTCTCTCTTTCTCTTTCTCTCTATCTCTCACTCTCTATCTTTATCGATGTTTTTTTAGTGTGTTCTTTATACTTTTATTTTGTATTTCTTCGACAGTTTTACAAAGCAGAAAGAAAATGATTGAACAATAGTTTTCGATCTTAAAATACACGACCAAATTATAAAATGAAACTAGCTGCTACAAACGATCGACCACAGGGCGTTACTGATACATTCATCTAAGTCTTGCAACGCAGCCAACTTTGTGTATAAATAAACAATCGAAAGTAGGGCTCTGGCATAATGAATCACCCCACGTAGGGTGTAGGCCGGTGTCGGTGGTCTAGATCCCGTTCCAGTGCAACCGATTGCGCGCGCACGATTTTACAATAAAACAAAGCATGTTGTCAGTTTGTGTTGAATGGCAAAATGAGGGCGTCACTAGATTGTGTTTTCTGAAATTGAAAAAAGCCTACGTTAAATAGATTTTAAATTGAAAACTCAGTCTCAATATTTTAGCCTATAATCAGAGACTTTTTTCAAAGGGCTCCGCTTCTCACCCATCGGCGGCGCACAAGTTTCCGGATTAAAACGAATCGCCACAGGACCTCCACGGCTTCTAGATAGAAAAACATCATCACTGTATTTTAACTTATAATCAGAGATTTGCATCGAAGGGCTTCGCTTCTCACTTATCAGTACACAAGTTTCCGGACTAAAACGAATCTCCACAGGACCTCTACGTCTTCTAGATAGAAAAACATCATCACTGTATTTTAACCTATAATCAGAGATTTGCATCGAAGGGCTCCGCTTCTCACTTATCAGTACACAGGTTTCCGGACTAAAACGAATCTCCACAGGGCCTCCACGTCTTCTAGATAGAAAAACATCATCACTGTATTTTAACCTATAATCAGAGATTTGCATCGAAGGGCTCCGCTTCTCACTTATCGGTACACAAGTTTCCGGACTAAAACGAATCTCCAGGACCTCCACGGCTTCTAGATAGAAAAACACCGTCACTGTATTTGAACCTATAATCAGAGATTTGCATCGAAGGTCTCCGCTTCTTACTTATTGGTACACAAGTTTTCGGACTAAAACGAATCTCCACAGGACCTCTACGTCTTCTAGATAGAAAAACATCATCACTGTATTTTAACCTATAATCAGAGATTTGTATGGAAGAGCTCCGCTTCTCACTTATCGGAACACATGTTTCCGGTCTAAAACGAATCTCCACAGGACCTCCACGTCTTCTAGATAGAAAAACATCATCACTGTATTTTAACCTATAATCAGAGATTTGCATCGAAGGGCTCCGCTTCTCACTTATCGGTACACAAGTTTCCGGACTAAAACGAATCTCCAGGACCTCCACGGCTTCTAGATAGAAAAACACCGTCACTGTATTTGAACCTATAATCAGAGATTTGCATCGAAGGTCTCCGCTTCTTACTTATTGGTACACAAGTTTTCGGACTAAAACGAATCTCCACAGGACCTCTACGTCTTCTAGATAGAAAAACATCATCACTGTATTTTAACCTATAATCAGAGATTTGCATCGAAGGGCTCCGTTTCTCACTTATCGGCATACAAGTTTCTAGATTAAAACGATTCCCCACAGGACCTCCAAGGGTTCTAGATAGGAAAACTCCGTCACTGTGTTTTAGCCTATAATCAGTGATTTGCATCGAAGGTCTCCGCTTCTCACTTATCTGCACACAGGTTTCCGGATTAAAACGAATCTCCACAGGACTTCCAAGGGTTCTAGGTAGGAAGTCTCAGTTTATTTGTTACAGGTATCCCAGACTCCTAGTTTAAATAGTTTGAAGGACCGTTTTCTAAAAACGACCATTAATTGAAACACTTAAATGCTTACGTCACAAAGACTTGTATATTTTGACAGGATAAAAGTTAAACCTCTAACTTTTACACGATTTTTGCATCCGCTACGTAATTTACATTATAAGGCTATATAACCTAATATAATATTTCACGTGGAAAACAGTCTAAGAAGTTTTAAAATTGGAATTGTTCCAGATTTTTTAAGAACACTTATTTATTAATTTACTTTGCAAAAAACTCTACTTACCGATAATTCTCAGCAGACGCGTTTCGGACAAGATAGTGCGTTGTTCAATGCTGTGAGTCACAGACGAGACTGTTGCTCAGGTGTGTTATGTTGCTGTGAATCTGTGGTGTATATAGAGTAGTCTATATTATAGAGTAGCTGTTAATTAGGTGTTCCAATATAGTGTTTGATTGTGAGTGTTTAATCGTTTAGTATGTGCTGGTTTAGTTGTGGTGTTGGTTTATTTCGAAATTTTTTTGTTGTATGTAAATATTGCTATTATCGGAATAGAGTTTTTAGATATGTGGCGTTGGTGTACGTGTGTAGCGTGTTCTGTCATAGAGCTTTTATGGTGAAATTTGATTTGGATTTTGTGTTTTTGATGTATTTCCACACATTTCACGCTACACCTAACGTAAATACTCAGACAGAATTACATTATGCCACATACACTTTACAGAATCACCTAATATCAGTCACGGAGTGAGTTGACAATGGAAACATTTCCCGAAACACCCATTTTCGGTAAACAAAAACGTAAGTGCTACTATGGGCAAGCGTAGCATATCAATATATGTTCTAATGTTTTAGTTATGGTAATAACAATTATTATAAGAATATTATATTTTGCACATAATACATTGACAGATATCCTTTTTGATGTCATTTGTCTATTTGTTTGCTTTTAAATTTTTCTTCGAGAAACTAGTTTTCTTCCCACAAATTAACAACTATAATTAAACAAGATTTCATAAAGTGCTTCCCATAATGGAAACAGGCAATTAACCCTACTATTTTAGTTCTGTTTGCTCCTCGGATCAAGTCATTACTGCTACATTCCTGCAATCCAGCAGAAGCCTATTTCTCGCGTTATTAACTGGACATACTTAAACCCGTTCATAACCTGGCCTAAATACTGTAGCTTTATCCTTGTCGTGCGTCATATTTTCTTTACAATAACTTCCTAACCTAACCTAGTTTATAACTTACCTCAACTTAACCTAGTCTAATCTAACATAACATAACATAACTTAGCCTAGCCTATAACCTTACCGGACCAATCGTAACAAAGCCTAGCCAGGCCTATAACCTAGCCTAGCCTATAAATTAGCCTAACCAAGCATAGCCAAGCCTATAACCTAGCCTAGCGTATAACTTAGCCTAACCTAGCCTAGCTTATAACCTAGCTTAACCTAACTTATCGTAACCTAGCCTATAACATAACCTAGCCCAGCCTATAGCCTAACCTAGCCTAGACTATATAACCTAGCTTAAACTAACTCAGCCTGTTACCTAACCTAGCCCAATAACGTAACCTAACCTAGCCTATAACCTATTCTATCCCTGCTTGTAACCTAACCTAGCCTAGCTTGTAATCTAACTTAACTTATCGTAACCTAGCCTATAACATGACTTAGTCTAGTCTATAACCAAACCTAACCCAGCCTGTTACCTAACCTAGCCCTATAACGTAACCCAACCTAGCCTAGTCTAGCTTTTAACATAACTTAATTTATCGTAACCTAGCCTATAACATAATCTAGCCTAGTCTATAACCTAACCTAACCCAGCCTGTTACATAACCTAGACCCTATAACGCAGGGGTTCTCAACCTTTTAGGCTCTGAGCCCCCCTTCACACTTTGGTGTGAGGTCACGCCTCCCTTCACGGATTAAGTTAATTTAGACTTATATATGATAAATTTACTTACAATATGTTTAAGTAATAACCAGAAAAATGTTCGCTACTTTTGTAGTGCTAGTGTGAGGGCTGGCACTGTTTCTCGTTAACTATTTTTTGTATGTTTGGATGACATTTTGACAAAGAACACCGCAGGTCACTTTCCACATCTAGTCTGGCTCGATATTTAGATTTTATATTAGCCAAGGCTGAAAATCCTGTCTCGCATAGATAAGTTGATGAAAATTGTACAAGCAACTTGACTGCCTCCATTGCTACTTCTGGGTAAACAGGAAGATATAGTAGCCAGAAATGTTCGAGATCCATGTTTGGGAAATCCAATTTAGCTTTGGAATCACATTGCAAGTCAATTGTCTGTTCTTGAATGTGATCAGAAGGTAAATCAATGTTGATTTGAAAGGGGTCTCTTGTTAACTTGAATTCCCAGTTTTCCGAGCTTATATCTGGGAAATAGGCTCCAATTTTGTTCTTCAGAGACAACAAATGCTCAGATATTAGGTCCTTCATTTTGTTTACTAGGTCTTTTGGAAGACTTTGGGTATCATTGACGAGATTTTGGAAAGGAAGAAAAGTTCGTTGAGTAAAGAAATAGAGCTTTATAGCTCTATTAAGCTATACAGAAATTTCAATGATTGTGTGTTTGTGTCCAACATCAAATACAATTTTTTTAAAAATTTGTTGACGCCCCCCCTGGAATTCTTCTACGCCACCCCAGGGGGGCGCGCCCCCCAGGTTGAGAACCGCTGCTATAACGTAACCTAACCTAGCCTAGCCTAGCTTGTAACTTGACATAACTTATAACCTAACCTATCTCAGCCTGTTACCTGACCTAGCCTTACAACGTAACCTAACCTTGAGATTTGCTGGACACTGCGGCTTTATTTGTTTTGAATTTTGAACTGAAAAAAATGAAAAATATATTGTTCATGTTTATTTTATTTTATAATTTGACATATAGTTTTTAACTAAATCAAAAACCGTATTTTAAAATCCTAATCTTTTTTTAAATCAGCTTCATCAATTTGCACAAAAACACGCTAGAAAGGCAAAATTCTGAACGACTCACTCGCGCGCGAGTTTCTCTTTTATTCAGTACTCTTTGTTTACTAACAGAGAACCGTCTTCATTTCTCCAATAAACCCATCCTCGGCGTCCCACTCTGGCTTTTCGCAATGTTTCCGACTCGTCAGAAAGTTGAACGGCAACTGGATGTTTGCTAGCTGAGTCTTTTAGACACTACGCTCACCTGCATTGATGTAATCAGCTGTACGGACACCACTAGGTCTTTTGGAGCCTTTCTTAACGTCAGAACTAATCTTCCTGCAGATTTCATCCTAAAGCAAAATAGGCTTTCGATTCATAACTGAGTTACGAGCAACGATTTGAGACTCACTCTGTGTAACCTCTACGGTGTACACTTTACCTTATGTTTGCTTACCGTGCCTTATGTCCTCTTCATGCTACTTGTTCCAGTCATGGTTAAAGTATTTTCCCTTCAAAGTATCTTGACACTTCCACAGAGAAATGGAACAATCGTACACTGACTGCACTCGGAATGTTGGAACTGTCAAACGTTTCGGTTGCCCAAAGGTAAAACGGTGTCAGGCCATTGCATCGGAAGCATAATTAGCGAGTTACGACCGGAAGTAACAGTATTTACATTATTTTACAACAAAGACTCGGGTAAGATCTTGGGTTAGACACTGTGTCAGGAGCAATGCCCGGGTGTGTACTCGAGCGATCCATACAGTGCTGATGAACAATGAATGCGTATTTCTTATAACCATTACTATTCCTAAAGCCGTGTGTATCTGGTAAAACTAAACATGAATAGAAGGTAGAAAATCCCAGTTTAAAAAGTGATTAAACATGTTGGTTGATGACGGTTTAAAGTGCAAATTAAAATTAGTAAAACCTTATAGTATTATTATTATTACACATTGTTATAATATATTATTGTATTAGAATTGTAATTACAATTAGTAAGGAATTGGTTATGTGAAGTAAGTCAATTCATTGTAATATATTAATTAAAAATGTAATAAAACATCTTTTATTCTTTACACTGAAAAACAGACTTATCTTTTAGATAAATAGTAAAGTAAAATTATAATTAGAAAGGAGACTAATCTTTTAGTTAGAAATTAGAAAGTGGACTAATATTTAATTAGGAAGTAGACTATTATAATTAAAGAATAAAAATATGGTACAACTCACAAATATACAATTTTTTTATTTCAAACGCGTTTCAACGATCAATTTGTCGTCATCCTCAGTGAATATACACAAATGAAATTAACTAAAATATATATATATATATATATATATATATATATATATATATATATATATATATATATATATAAAAGAACAAAAGTCAAAATACAAATACAAGAATTATATTTGAATTTACAATTCAAGAATTTATATTCTTGTATTTGTATTTTGACTTTTGTTCTTTATTAATACACAAGAAAACATATTGCGATATTTATATATATATATATATATATATATATATATATATATATATATATATATATATATATTAAACATAACGTATAAAGTTTTAGTAAAAGTAAACACTTTTTACTTTTGCTAAAACTTTATAGGTTATGTTTAATATATATATATATTTTTTAGTTAATTTCATTTGTGTATCTTCACTGAGGATGACGACAAATTAGTCGTTAAAACGCGTTTGAAATAAAAAAAATTGTATATTTGTGAGTTGTACCATATTTGTATTCTTTAATTATAACTTTCACTCACAAGCCAGCTCGAATATTATTTATAAGTAGACTATTGTTTTAATTAGAGGGTAGACTAATCTTTTTGTCAGAAACTGAATGTTTTAATTAAAATGAAGAATATCTTTTAGTTAGAAAGCAAAATAATTTTTTTATAAAGAAAGTAAATATTGTTTTATTTAGAATGTAGCCCTATCTTTTAATTAAAAAGTAAATTCATCTTTCAGTTCGAAAGTAGACTAATGTAGTTAGCAAATAGTCTAAAATAAACTAATCGTTTAACCAGAAAGTAAATTAGGTTAAGTAAGTAACCAGAAAGTAATTAGAAAGTAAAATCATCTTCTAGTTAGAAAGTATAGTAACTTTTTAATTAGAAAATAAATAGTGTTTTAATTAGAATGTAGACCTATATTTTAGTTAGAAAATAGATTGATCCTTTAGTTAGAAAGTAGATAATATATTTCAGTTAGGAGGTAGAGTCACATTTTAGTTAGAAAGTAGATAATTCTTTTAGTTCGAAAGATTTAGTTACCAAATAGACTAATCTCTTAGTTAGAAAATAGGCTAGTCTTTTAATCAGAAAGTAAATGTAGTTTTAATTAGAAAGTGGGCTCATCTTTTAGTTTGGGAGTAGCAAAAACTACTAAGTAATACCTAATTAAATATAAAAATAGTTGTTAAAATATTACAATAATAAAAGTCTCTTACAAAAAATTAAAAAATGTTTCCTGGTACTAAGCCACCATCATTTACCATCAAAATATTGACTCATTTATAGTTTAAAGCTGTGCACATGGTATCGCAACACACCCAGCTCTTGCTTTTATTAAACGTATATAGTACTGTACGTATACATTTTCCTGGTTGAAACTGGATGAATGCCAGAGTCGACCAGATGTTCGACCAACAAAGAATCCGATTTATCTCATTCTTGGGCTTAGGCTTCTGGAATATCTGTGGAAACCATTTGCCTGTTTATCTGTATAGAAGTTCATTAATTTTTTATCGTTTGCTTTTTAAAAACGCATGTGTGATAAATTTGTTTACTACACTTATACATATATTGTTGTAATATTACTTAAGTTAAAAACAGGTTTCCTAAAAAATCCAAAGTCGAATTAAAACCTCTATTTTGGCAATTTGGTGGGAGAGTAGAGTTAACCCCCCCCCCCCAATGAAATCCACCTTATACCGCTGTTGAGGCTTATTTCTTGTAAGTAGCGAAACATATCATTGAGTTAGATTTATTCTATTACATAAGTGCTTATTCGATTATTTAGATAATTTTTGTTAATATTTAATTTAATAGATGCAAATGTTCCGAAACGCATCAAGAGAAACTAAAAAACAGGGCTAGGATTGTAGGATATAAAACTTACTAGACTAAACAGTATTCGGAAAATATTATCAGTGAGTACAGTATTAATGATAAATACGATGTATAAACAAATCTTCTGGAAATGTTGGTTTACTAGAACGCTCAGGCAACAATACTTTTAGGAAAACTAGAATGTCGGATACATTTTTACTACTTGTAACAGTCAGAATGAAAAACTATAGTAATCACTGAAAGGTTATTTATCGTTTATAAAATACAATGTCCAATTATTATTCCAATAATAAGTGATTATTTAGTAAAAGGATTTTATGACGTAGTTGATGTTAATTAAAAAATTTAATTCGCCTGACGCTACCCTTAAACACATTAATACGCGCGCTTGTGTATGTCTTATCCGAGAACACGCCTAGGATTATTAATAAAAGACAGGATTAAGGTAGGGAATGCAGCTGGCTTGAATTGGGGAGTATAATACAATAATGAAAAGGAAATTGTATGTTTGTGTAGTGTTGTTTTAATATATTCCGTTGCAAATGCAATTTACTGTGTTGTTCAAAATGAAAAATCGTTTTAAAGGAGAAATCTGATTTGGAGGCCTATTATTATAAACAATAATTATCATATATTAAACAGAAATATTTTATTGCTACATTTTCCATCGTTTTAAAGAGAATGAATAACATTAAGTAAGGAATGAATATAATTATTAATTAGAATTATAAGAATAGAATTAATAAGATTTTTTTTGTTATTAATAGTTACCATTCCTTATAAATAGTTTAATATCCAATTATTTGGCAAATATTGTATTCATTATAAACAAGGCAATTATTCTAAATTTTATCATTTTGTCACATCATTTTTTATAACTCAAATTTAAAAATTTTCCATAAGTATAGCTTTAGTATTACATGAAACAGTGTAACCAACATTACTTTGCACTTGGTAACTTAATTCTTACATTAAATCTCTTTCTAAAATTAAAATTAATTTTAAAAAGTAAACTAAGAACCTAACCTCAACAAGACGAGAAAGATTCCTTACAATGCAGACGTCATACAGAGGAGTCGACACTAGCGCTGCAGTGATGGTCAAACCAAGTTGGCACCAAGACCAAAGCTTCAGTTGAATTCAGTGTAGCGTGGGAGTCATTTTGTGCGTTTGTCTGCTTACATTCCTAACCTAAACAAGTTTATTTAAACAGAATATAGTCAGTGTTTTTGTGTTTGTGTATGAAATGAAGTGTCCAGTGATTTAACTACTTTGAATTATATTTTATATCAATGTGCTGATCGTTGTTTGTGATTTAAAGTGCTAAAGAAAACGCCAAGTTGGATACAAAATCTTACAGGTGGGTGAACAGCCGTTGGTAAATGGTTGCGTTCTAAGATTTGCAGTATCATATAAGTTTTTGTATTGTGTGTTTTCTACTTAACTTATGTCGTATATTTTGTATTGTTGATCCTTGTGCACTCATTTTAAACGAATCGTGATTCTTATAGTTGCTTTAAATTTCCATATAAATTCCATTGGCTTTAACACTTCATTGTTGGTTTATTTCATATTTAAAACATGACTGGCATACGTTTTTATATCATTACTAGGCACTTCCGTTATTAGTGCCTAAACTTATGTATTAAGTAGCCCCTAATAGTTTGTAATTTTATTTATGTTAGTCAAAGTATTTATTGAGTTGAAACAAATATTAGTCAAAATAGTATAGGTCTTGGAATTTTAGGTTAAACGGGTAATTTGTTACATACAATTGTTACAGGTGAATACATTATTTTATTACCTATGAAAGAAAACTAACAAAAACAAATAGAATTTAATATCGTTATAATCTCGTAAAAGTTTGTTAAGCATTATCTAAGTTAAATATTGCCTGAATTTTATGGTACTAGATTTGTATACAGTATATTTTGCAAATGTAAATGGATCGTGTACTTATTTCGTTTTATGTTTAGGCTAAATGTTTATTTTATACAAGTAGCAGGAAATTTGAAACTCGCCAACTCTATCTGGTGGCCAGAATAATAACTTTTTATTTAAATGAAGTTTAATTGTAACATAACCTTTTTGTGTTAAAACAGTTAAGAAGTTTGTTTGGTAAATTGCCTGTGAAGATGATCAAATTAAACACAACGCCACAGTTGATTTATACATCTATAACCTTTTTGTGTTGTGTTCATTATCAAGATCTATAAGAAAGAAAATATTTTGTTTGTACTTCTTGGAGTTTATAATTACTGTACTTATTTGCTGTCGAAAATTAAAACACTACATATTTACTTCAAAAAGTAAAACCTCTCTTGTTTTGAAAGCCAACAACTGTTCTTGTTGGGTTGGAATTTACCTTCCGGCCTGAGCCTTGGGTCGGATTCAGTGCCTTCAAGGATGAGGGACAAAGAAAAGTTGGACCGGGCAGGTGGTCAGTGCGGGCGTGACATAATTGCTGTCATTTACTATCTGATCGAAAACAGTTTAGGCCATCACGCACGCACACTCGCATTGTTTAAAGTGAGCCAAAGATTTGGTGTGATAGTGTAAACGTTTTAAGATTAAAAACTATAAATCTAAGGTTATTTTGTCATAATATTTTCCCAAATTATGGTTAAATTTTAAAATTACGTTCTTCGTATGTCAGTGGTGGACACACGTTTGTCACAGCTTATACACTAAAGCCAGCATTATTCTCTGCAAAAGTTAGAGGTATGTTACCTCTTAATAACACATAACCTTATTTATTATTAGTTTCCCCTTGGTTTTAAAGCCAAACTGTTTACATATAGACTGTAATTGGTGTATTTATAAATATTCAACCGGAACATTTAATGAATATTAGTATTTTACCTAGAAATAATTATTCCACATTTAAAAATATGTTTAGGTTAGTAGCCTATGCATAAGCTATATTACAGTACTATATTTACTTTTCAATATTAAGTTAAAATGCTACTGAATTGAAAACTTCTTCAATTTATAAATTAATAAATATATGAATTTATAAAATACCTCTTACTAAACGGTTACTAGATTGGTCAAAAGATTGGTCTTTACGTAATTTGTTCGGATAACAGAGAACCGGATAATTCAGGATTCAGTACAAATTGTAGGCCTAATTATTTAACTTGTAAATAATACACATTAGGCTACATCTAACTTTAATAATTACAAATTCTTGTAAAAAAAGTTGCGCAATAACTAATATATTTTTAAACACTATGAATTTGTAAACTGGCCACTATGAATTTAAAGAAAATGTAATTTGAAATGCTCCGTTACATTATTCTACCATCCAATTGTATTAAAATTTTAAATAGTTTAGCCAAATTACTACACTCAAATGTTAATCGGTAGTTCAAGACATTAAAGTAATTTTAGTCTGTATTATTTAACGGCTCGTATAATTAAGAAATCGAATGCAATAGGCTATAAGTGAAATTCCATTGCATTACAACGGTCAAATACAAGCTAATTAAAACCCAAATACAAGGTAATTTAAACCCAATCTTGAGATTAGCTTGTGCGCATAAGTAATAATTAAAAAATAAGGAAAACAAAATCACAATCAATAATAACATTTTCTGATACGCGTTTCAATGATAAAGTCATCATCAGTGAGTATAATCATACAAAATCTCAACCTCTACACTATTTATAAAATGTATACTTTACATTTTCTTTAGTTACATTCAGTGTTAATGATGGCCTTGTCATTGATACGCTCTTGCAAAATAAATTATTTTTTAATCAATATAAACGTAATTTACAGAAAATACAGAAAATCTTTAAATTTGTTAACAGTTAGTTTCTATAACTTTTAAGTTTTAACTGCTTTCTTTGTAAAGACAGATTGGCTACTTGGTTCTTTCGTTTTAAATTTACTTTTGATTTCTTAAAATTCAACAAACGTGTTTGATGTTTTACAGAAAAGTATAAATCTATTCCGTTTCATGAAACTATCGATGGCAAATTAATATAAATCTCTGTAAAACTTTATTATTTAAAGTCCACGTAATAAAATTAAACGAGAAAGCAATTTAATCCTCATATTTGTTACGGTTGCTTTTCAAAAGGTGATATATTGATGGATTGAATATCCTGCAATCATATTCTCCATTTGGTCATTAACCTTAACGGTGTATGAATTCAGAGCATAACATTATAAGAATAAAGCATAATAATATAAGCAAACATTTTTTTAAAGTAAATATCTACTTAGGTAAACAAAGAAAAGTTTTATTTTAGCTACTTTTTGTTAAATAATTACGAATAATATAAATGAAGTAACCTATGCGTTAAAACAGCTGTTCTGGCACTTAACTTATAACCTAAAATCAGCTGTTTCATGAAATCATATGTTATCGCTTATATTAAGCCAAATGGGAAAAAATAACTATAGGCTATTGCATACGTTGCCGCTTTTGTAAAACATTTTTATCCTATATAAAACTAAAATTAATTCATTATTAAATTTAATTGATATTTGAAAAAAATTATATTAATATCCATAACAATAACAAAAAAAAAAAAATGTAATTGAACTTAAGTGGGCAAATCTAAAGTATTTTATTAACGATTAAAAATTTGAACAAAATTAATATGTAATTATATATATATATATATATATATATATATATATATATATATATATATATATATATATATATACTAGCTAACCCGGCGAACTTCGTACTGTCTAAAATTCAATGCAAGGAGAGTTCACATTGGCTAAACTTATTTTGGTATTTTATTAAAATAATAAACCTATAGGAATCGATCGAAATAAATGTGACAATAAACTTTGTTGATTGAATGTTATTTATTGAGGTGCACCCGGATATACAATGT
>JBAIZL010000099.1:12500-170000 GCA_036971475.1 Prosapia bicincta
AGTTGAATGGTTGCAGACATTGGCTGAGTTTGGGTGTCGATGCGTTTACGGTCGTTGGGGCGAAGCTGAGTTAGAGTCATGTAACAAGGAGTGATGATTACCGTTGCAATGTTTACAAGTCTTGAGTGACCTGCATTTGTTTTGGTAGTGGGTGCCGAAGCAATTGAAACAGCGCTGCATATGTCGTATAGACTCGCGACGTTCCTCAGTTTTTAGCTTGAGAAAGTCTGGACAACGAAAGATATTGTGAATGGCTGAACAATAGAAACACTGCGCTGCAGACGGATCGTTACGAGGCGGGTTGGTAGGTATGGTTAAATTTTGTCTAACAAGCGGTGATGGTTGCGGTGCGGATGCTCTTCGGTTGAACTGGATGCGTTGGCTTATCACTGGTGGTCGCAAAGCCTGCGGTTGTGTCCTGGCGGTGTGGTGTATTGTACTGCGGTGATGAACTTCATTCAGCTGTGCGGCTTCATCTGCGTAGTCGGCGGGGTTACTTGTAGCGGCTGCGGTAGTCGATATCAGCGTCATGAATTTAGTGGGGTATTCGAGCTGCGGTGTTGGACTCTCAGGAGGTGTATTACTTAAGTCAGGTTCGTTGACAGAATAGACCGATAGTTGGGGTTGTTGGCTTGTGCTAGCTGCGGTTGAAGTCGAAGGCGGGTTGAGCAATTCCATTGCCCTAGCTTGTTCGGTTACAAAATCATTTAAGCTGCGGTAAGTAGGCATAGTGTTGGTGCCTAGCCTGGTTTCAAAATTAAGACGAGTGTTCGGATCTAAATTATTGACTGCCAGTTGAAACAACAGAAAATCTGCTAAGCCCGGTAGGTTAATGGCCTTCAAGGCACATACTGCGTTAGAGTGTGCAGTTAGAAAGCGGTTGAGTTCTGATTGCGAAGCGGTTTTCATTGATTTAAATTCCTGAATTTGTTTAAAGTAATGTTCGGCTAGCCTGCGTGGGTTTGCATAGCGGTTCCTTAGAGCGTTGTAAGCTATTGCATAATTATTTTCTGAAATTGTTAAACCGGTAATGATTGCTAAGGCATCGCCTTTTAAAGTTGATTTTAAATATTGAAATTTTTGTACTGCGGTAAGATTAACATTAGAGTGGATCACGGAGTCAAACATAGTGATAAAGTCTGTCCATTCATTGTTATTGCCTGAGAAAGTTTGTACTTGTAGGCTTGGCAGACTGATGCAATTATTAGTGAGGTTAACCGGTGAAATTTCCTTTTCTTCAGATTTTATAATGCCTGGACATTTAGCTAGGATGGGCAAGTACAAAAGTTGAAATTTGGCTTTCAATTGAAAAATTAAACTTTAACAGCATTATAAACCAAAAGCTGAAATACCACAAATTAAATGTTTTTTGAGCTAAACTTTTTAAGTAAAAGTTTGAAAGTAGTTTTGGAGAATGTTTGATTCTCCAGTTGCGCCAGTAGCAGTGTCATCCATGTAGATGGAGTCATTCGACTGAGATTGCACTGTTGAAGGAGAATGCATTGAAGAGTGTTGAAGATTTATAGAACTACCGGGAATGTCATACGGTTATAGTTGTCTTGTGAGTGTTTTCATTTCATATTTTTGAACAACGCTAAAGATTTCTGATTTGGCCAGATGCTAATTATACGGTGAAAGAGTTTTTAATGGTGGTGCCAGTGCTTTTAAGAAAACATCGACTGGGTGATCCGCTGGTTTAGGTTTTTCTTTATCTTTGATGATAAAATCCATCAATTTGTAAGAGGCACTTTCTTCGGTGTTGGTGTTGTTATTTTCTTCACGGCTTTCACACAAGGCTTTGGAGGTGATTTTTTTTTGTGTCTGTATGGTTGGTGTTGGCACTTGTTCCTTGGTACTTTCATTCCTCAATATCTCTATAGTCTGGACATCGTTATCAGTTGTATTAGCAGTTGTATCTTCGAGCTGCTCCTCCTGTGTGTCACTAGTTTGGTCTTCAATACTGACGCTACTAAAAGTTTCCCTTTCAGCCAAATACTTTTGTAGGAAGCTCAATTGGTTTGAATATTTGTACAGCCTAATCTTCTTTCCTGCTTTTCCACTTTTCGTTGTAGTTATTTTCATAGATTTCCTGTAGGTATCTCTAATATTATTCCACCTGGCTTTGCATGTTCCTCCTGAAATGTAAAGAACCAATTTAGTGTTATAGTTTGAGCTAAAATAAATAGTAGCATACAGTCCGCAACAGCTAGAGGAAGCACGACGAGTGAAGGTAAAAGAAGTCCTTTCCACATTTCCCTTATTATACGCAGGTACCCTAAGACGTAGGACCGGAACGAATTTGTTTTTGTTTTGGATTCCCTAGAAGACCAAAATACCATTAGTTCTAGTTTTTATATATCGTGTAAATGGTTTAATGGCAGTTCAAAATTCACACACTTATACTTAGGTTATGACTTTCAGGTACCTGGCTACAGCAGATTCTCTTCAAACTATCTCATTTAGCTACCACTTGGGACACAGCACAGTCTACAAAATTGTTATGGATACCTGTAAGGTAATATGTGAAGCCTTACTCCACGAAACGATGCCAAAACCTACTGAGAACTATATCTACAGAATTCTACAAACGATGGAATTTTTCAAATTGTGTAGGATCTATAGATGGAAAACATGTCATCATAACAAGCACCTCCAAATACTGGATCACAATATTTCAACTATAAGACCTTTTCAGTAGTGCCATTAGCCTTATAGTTGACGCCCAGCATACTTTATCATGGTCGAAGTCGGTGCTTACGGGAAAAAACAGTGATGGAGGAATCTTCACGAATTCCAACTTCTATAAGGCTGTTGAACTGGGAAAACTGTATATACCAAGAAATGAAAACTTGCCGCAAACAACGACAAAAGTGCCATATGTCATGGTAGGGGACGAGACTTATTTAATGAGGCCTTTTTCTAAACAGGATTTGGACAGCAATAAAAAAATTTACAACTACTGATTAAGTCGTGCAAGAAGGGTTGTAGAAAATGCTTTTGGAATTTTGTGCCAAAAATTTAGAATTTACAACAGACGGATCCAGGCCGCACCAAAGAATGCAGACTATATTGTCTTGACAACCTGCATACTACTTAATTACATTAAAAAATATGATAAGAACACATATACATATGAAAGAACAGAAGAAATTGAAGTCCCTGAAGACTCGTCGATGACCAATTTGCCTAGTCAAGGCGGTAATGCAAGAAGGGAAGCTTTTGACGTAAGAGAAACGTTTAAACATTATTTCAACTCAGAAGCTGGTAGTGTTCCATGGCCGACGAAAAGGTAGCCGTAAAACCGGCACAATGTAAGCTAAATTATTTCCCCTGATTCAAAAGATTACTTACGCCAATGAAAGTAAGAAAATGTAAAAATGTACCATAACTTGCTTAAGTCATAAATTCATAACATATATAGAAACATTTACTGCTTATGTTTATTTTATGCCTTTGTATCAAGCTGAATTTTAATATCTACTAAATAAATAACAACAATTACCATCTAAATTCATTTCAGCACCTATCTTCTCCCGAATTTCATTCTTCACAGACGAGTCCATGTACTTAGGGTTAGACATATCATACAAAACTATATTGTGAACACATTCTTTCAAGTTTTCATCGTTCATCATGATGATAGTAACAAACAGTCTTTAAAATATAAACTCAACACAGAAATACAACTTTTATATAAAAACGCAATCCTTTAAAATAGCACACACATCCGTCATGCGACCGTCAGGCGTCCAAACAATCCAAAAATATAGGTCAATTCACACACATCAGTACCGGCGCGTCACAGGTCAGTCACATCAGTCACGTCACAGTCAAAAAATTTATTTTATAATAGATTTCCTGTTGCACTATCTACACTCATCCGGCTCAGTTCCGACGCAGGTCCGTCAGTCGCTCTGCCGGCGTCCGTCAGTCATTTTCAGATTTCTTCCCACCGATATTTTAATTATTAATATATTATAGAAACAACAAATGTAAATAATATTGCTTTCTTATTTAATTCAGTTTCATAGTTTTTTGTTTTATGTTACCTATTTCGATTTTCATAGTAAACACGTTTCAGAGGACAACAAACCAGTTTGTAGAAACGTTGTTGTTAAAATTAATAAATTTATTTCACTCGTTTACCCACAGTTGTTTTTTTCACAAAACAATACATTTAATCTGTTTCATTTAATTTGTAATGGATTTAGATATGTAAAGTGTTTCAAAGTCCAGAGAAATCGGGCTATTGGGAAGATTGCACTTCGTCTGCAGGACACCACCAGTCAGGTCTGCAGGCGGGATCACGCTTTATCTTTCTTGCCCTTTACACTGGTACACATTAATCTATAATATTTTTGTTACATTTTATCAACGTTTGAAGAAAGTACAAAATTGAAGATAATGAGGAATGAAAGAAACACCTTGATGATAAACCCTTTCTTAACCCTTTCTAAACATGACAGAGAACTTATACAAAATAATATTAAATGTTAAACATAAATAGAAAATAAATATTTTATTCTGGCAATTATAATAGTAAATACTCTGAAGTATGAACGAGAAATAAACATACACACAGAAAATTGCCCGAAACATCTGTAGTGACGGAACTTGTGTATTGCGCATATCTGCTGTGCAACTCAATGCTTTTGCTATCGTGGATTTGCCTCTGTTTCGTTTTCTATTACGTTTCCCACAACTATTTCATCATGAGAGACATCCTATGTGTGGTCCTTCGAATATTGTAACATGTACGATATTGGCGAAAGTGACAATATGAAGCATTCTTTATTTCAAAAGTAATTTTATTTACAAATCTTTATATTTATGTATTTCTTCACCTCGTTGTGATTCTTTGCAGAATTTTAATAATTGAATCATAATATAAAAAATACGATTTCGGGGACATTATTGGTTTCTAAATAGATCTCCTTATGGCTGGAAAATCAGAAATTATACTATATTCGAGTTACATGTTGGCTGTATACAACAAGCAAATGTGTTTATTGTATTCAGTGAAATAAATGTTTTGACATAGTACATCACTAAGGTTTTCTATTGCCTCAAGAAAGTGTATAATTAATTAAATTTGATCAATGCCATCATTAAGGTCTCTGACGCAAATGCATTTCCGTTAAGACACGGTAATCAAAGCCCTTAATTAAAGGCATTAATAAATCAACGTGAAGATAGTAAGTGCTTTCCCGGAGGCTCGTAGCTCCCTGGATTACAGAAATACTGACTAAAAAAATAATAATATTCCACGTTCAAAACCAATTTTTGTAATAATTTCGTAATACCGTTTCTTACTCAACAATTAAATATATTTTTATTACCTTGAAGGATGTTTGATTTTGAGAAAGATTTTAATGCCTTACGTTTTCAGCTATAATTTTATTTTATAACATTTTTATTTATTTATAAGGCGATACGTAATGCAGTGCAGTGAATGAATGGTGCAAATATCTTATATGTTTGCAAAAATCTACACATTTCAAGTGCTGAATCAAAAGTATATGTAAGTTTTGTTTTAATTGGAAAATAATTATTAAGATGACACTATAAACTTACGAAACTAGCTGAATTTGTTAAAATCATTTATCAAAAAATATAAATAAATCTACCTACATATTATTTTATTTATAAGCACCCATGTATATTCTTAATTAGTTTAAAAGTCAAAGTCTTTTTTACTGGAGACAAAAATGTCAAAAACTAATTTATTTTAAATAAAGTAGTAAATAATGTCACAGCTTTGGATTTCGCGATGCGAATATTTTAATTCGGAGGTTAGATCGATATTTTGCTTTTGAAAGTATCTGTATATCGAGATACCAAGTCAGTTTGTCGGTCGAAAGCCCCAATTGAAATAACTATAACTTCAAATCACGATATATTTAATTACTATTAGAAGATCTTACGTTTGTTTGCTTCTTAGTAGTGTAATTATTCGGATTGACAATGTGGGGTAGGAACAATCTATAGATAGGTGAAAGCACCACCCACTGGAGCAAGCCGCATTGACCGATTAGGTTACGTAAATGGGAAACATCTGCAGCCAGTGTGAGACTTTCCTTCACTCTGCAATCTGTGCGTTTCCAACACAGATATTTTAGTAATACAAAAAATAACTTTTATTTTGTTATCAAACATCCGAAGCCAGGTTAATTGTAGAGAAAAACTGAGTTCAAAATTAAGACATCAGGTTACAGGCAAATTAAGACATTACAGGCAAGAGAATGGTAGGCGTCTCCTAATCTAGTTAGGTTAATGCAGACCAACATCGCAAGGGGCTCAGTACCTAGCCTATGTACAGATTTCTTGCAGTACATAAAAAGTAAACGTTTTTTAAATGCAAAACATATATTTTATTAATATGTACATTTTTGTATTGTTTATACTACCTACTTACACGTCACCTTAAGTAAAGTGACAAAGTATTGCTTTGTTCCATGTACCATACACAACACTGATATACTATTATAAACATAATATTTGCCATATCTAGTTCATAAATAAAGATTTTACTCTAATATAAATAAATAAATATATGTATATATATATATATATATATATATATATATATATATATATATATATGATGATGAATAGTTTTATCCAGCGTACATCCGTTTGACTAATCCGGCATACATCCGAATAGCAATTCCGATTAGCGTTTTTTGTGGAATTTGTAAGTAATCGTACATTGAACAAAAGAACAGACGTATCTCAGCTAGGCTTGAAGAGTACAACCTTATCTTTAAAATCGGCTCTGTACGATTTTAAATTAAAATTGAATAACAGCTTATTTGGTGAAATACATCCAACATGCTGAAAAATATTAGATGAAAGTGCTTGAATGGTATTAGCGTCGCGTAGAGGACATAATCCGGTGCGAGGGAGTTTCTCGACGAAGTCAATCTGGATTTTTTCCATATGTCTTTGGGGTGGCTCTGCAGAATGGAGGCCGAACTTACACTTCTGGCCAGGTTTATTAGTAGCACAGATCTGGCTAGCCATCACTCTTTGGGCGACATCCTTGGCTAGAGATGGCCAACAGAAGAGTTCTTTAATTTTGAATTTGGTTTTCGTGGTAGAAAACCATTTCTATTAAAGATTTAGGTAAATATACGAGTGAGGAAATACCGAGGTGATTTTTCAGGCACAATACATTTTTGCTGAGACAGAATTTATTTGACTCGATCTTATTTTCTGATCAATTATTACCGAGTTGGGCTCTGATATCTGAAAAAGCTAGAGGGAATTGACATAATAAATTAACTGTCAGGTGATTTTCTTTATCTGTTATTGCGTCTATGACTTCAGGGTTGAACATGCGGTACAGTGTACCGGCGATTATGTTTTGAGTTCCTCCTATATGATTGACGGTAAACGTTGGTGAAGTGGTTTTTGCGATCTAACACTTGAGTTGACTAGTACGTAAGTATATATGTATGTATAGTCCCACCGCTGTGGGATGGACAATCTAGCAATCCTCACCCCATAAAGGAAGTTTCTACAAATAGCCTTCCTAGTGCCATTGGTGGCTCGCATACATATAATAGAGGTTATATATGGTTCCTTTTTGTGTCGTATGAATATAAGAGGGTTCCCTTAATAGCTGGATCCCTTGGTAACCGCTACCACTGGCCTGTTCCCTTTGGCTTCTCTTCTTCCACTCTTTACTTGACTTGATATTTTAATTAAAAAGGACCGCCAATATCAAGTACGTAGAGAACAGCTGACAATAAACGGAGACTGTACTGTGCTGCCCTCAATCAAATCATTAGTAACTACTTTTGCTAGATTATTGACTGTATGGCGGCAATACAAAGGAAAAAAAACATTACTATATATATGTTTTCTTATATAAAATATAAAAACATCTGAGGATATTTAAATTGAAGAATTATTTATTTAAATCGTTTTATTGTGTTCATAATAAAAATATTTCGATTACCATATATCATTTAAACTATATTTGCCATCTCATATGTTTAACATATGCTCTATATTTGCATTAGTACACGAATGTCCATTACCCTAATGCTCTGTAGGCAAATATATGAACCCTTATATGATACAATAAATGTGCACTCACATGACACAACGCATATCTTACACTATATGTGCACTGCGATATGTAGGCCTAAAATATCTGTACACTCTCATATGATAAAATGCATGTGCACTCAATATCTTACACTATATGTGCACTCCGATATGTAGGCCTAAAATATCTGTACACTCTCATATGATAAAATGCATGTGCACTCAATATCTTACACTATATGTGCACTGCGATATGTAGGCCTAAAATATCTGTACACTCTCATATGACAAAATGCATGTGCACTCAATATCTTACACTATATGTGCACTGCGATATGTAGGCCTAAAATATCTGTACACTCTCATATGACAAAATACATGTGCACTCAATATCTTACACGATATGTGCACTCCGATATGTAGGCCTAAAATATCTGTACACTCTCATATGACAAAATGCATGTGCACTCAATATCTTACACTATATGTGCACTGCGATATGTAGGCCTAAAATATCTGTACACTCTCATATGACAAAATGCATGTGCACTCAATATCTTACACTATATGTGCACTCCGATATGTAGGCCTAAAATATCTGTACACTCTCATATGACAAAATACATGTGCACTCAATATCTTACACGATATGTGCACTCAGATATGTAGGCCTAAAATATCTGTACACTCTCATATGACAAAATGCATGTGCACTCAATATCTTACACTATATGTGCACTGCGATATGTAGGCCTAAAATATCTGTACACTCTCATATGACAAAATGCATGTGCACTCAATATCTTACACGATATGTGCACTCCGATATGTAGGCCTAAAATATCTGTACACTCTCATATGACAAAATGCATGTGCACTCAATATCTTACACTATATGTGCACTGCGATATGTAGGCCTAAAATATCTGTACACTCTCATATGACAAAATGCATGTGCACTCAATATCTTACACGATATGTGCACTCCGATATGTAGGCCTAAAATATCTGTACACTCTCATATGACAAAATACATGTGCACTCAATATCTTACACTATATGTGCACTGCGATATGTAGGCCTAAAATATCTGTACACTCTCATATGACAAAATGCATGTGCACTCAATATCTTACACTATATGTGCACTGCGATATGTAGGCCTAAAATATCTGTACACTCTCATATGACAAAATACATGTGCACTCAATATCTTACACGATATGTGCACTCCGATATGTAGGCATAAAATATCTGTTTACTCTCATATGACAAAATGCATGTGCACTCAATATCTTACACGATATGTGCACTCCGATATGTAGGCCTAAAATATCTGTACACTCTCATATGACAAAATGCATGTGCACTCAATATCTTACACTATATGTGCACTGCGATATGTAGGCCTAAAATATCTGTACACTCTCATATGACAAAATGCATGTGCACTCAATATCTTACACTATATGTGCACTGCGATATGTAGGCCTAAAATATCTGTACACTCTCATATGACAAAATGCATGTGCACTCAATATCTTACACTATATGTGCACTGCGATATGTAGGTCTAAAATATCTGTACACTCTCATATGACAAAATGCATGTGCACTGAATATCTTACACTATATGTGCACTGCGATATGTAGGCCTAAAATATCTGTACACTCTCATATGACAAAATGCATGTGCACTCAATATCTTACACTATATGTGCACTGCGATATGTAGGCCTAAAATATCTGTACACTCTCATATGACAAAATGCATGTGCACTCAATATCTTACACGATATGAGCACTCCGATATGTAGGCCTAAAATATCTGTACACTCTCATATGACAAAATGCATGTGCACTCAATATCTTACACTATATGTGCACTGCGATATGTAGGCCTAAAATATCTGTACACTCTCATATGACAAAATGCATGTGCACTCAATATCTTACACTATATGTGCACTCCGATATGTAGGCCTAAAATATCTGTACACTCTCATATGACAAAATGCATGTGCACTCAATATCTTACACTATATGTGCACTGCGATATGTAGGCCTAAAATATCTGTACACTTTCATATGACAAAATGCATGTGCACTCAATATCTTACACGATATGAGCACTCCGATATGTAGGCCTAAAATATCTGTACACTCTCATATGACAAAATGCATGTGCACTCAATATCTTACACTATATGTGCACTGCGATATGTAGGCCTAAAATATCTGTACACTCTCATATGACAAAATGCATGTGCACTCAATATCTTACACTATATGTGCACTGCGATATGTAGGCCTAAAATATCTGTACACTCTCATATGACAAAATACATGTGCACTCAATATCTTAAACGATATGTGCACTCCGATATGTAGGCCTAAAATATCTGTACACTCTCATATGACAAAATGCATGTGCACTAAATATCTTACACTATATGTGCACTGCGATATGTAGGCCTAAAATATCTGTACACTCTCATATGACAAAATGCATGTGCACTCAATATCTTACACTATATGTGCACTCCGATATGTAGGCCTAAAATATCTGTACACTCTCATATGACAAAATACATGTGCACTCAATATCTTACACGATATGTGCACTCCGATATGTAGGCCTAAAATATCTGTACACTCTCATATGACAAAATGCATGTGCACTGAATATCTTACACTATATGTGCACTCCGATATGTAGGCCTAAAATATCTGTACACTCTCATATGACAAAATGCATGTGCACTCAATATCTTACACTATATGTGCACTGCGATATGTAGGCCTAAAATATCTGTACACTTTCATATGACAAAATGCATGTGCACTCAATATCTTACACGATATGAGCACTCCGATATGTAGGCCTAAAATATCTGTACACTCTCATATGACAAAATGCATGTGCACTCAATATCTTACACTATATGTGCACTGCGATATGTAGGCCTAAAATATCTGTACACTCTCATATGACAAAATGCATGTGCACTCAATATCTTACACTATATGTGCACTGCGATATGTAGGCCTAAAATATCTGTACACTCTCATATGACAAAATACATGTGCACTCAATATCTTACACGATATGTGCACTCCGATATGTAGGCCTAAAATATCTGTACACTCTCATATGACAAAATGCATGTGCACTCAATATCTTACACTATATGTGCACTGCGATATGAAGGCCTAAAATATCTGTACACTCTCATATGACAAAATGCATGTGCACTCAATATCTTACACTATATGTGCACTCCGATATGTAGGCCTAAAATATCTGTACACTCTCATATGACAAAATACATGTGCACTCAATATCTTACACGATATGTGCACTCCGATATGTAGGCCTAAAATATCTGTACACTCTCATATGACAAAATGCATGTGCACTCAATATCTTATACTATATGTGCACTGCGATATGTAGGCCTAAAATATCTGTACACTCTCATATGACAAAATACATGTGCACTCAATATCTTACACGATATGTGCACTCCGATATGTAGGCCTAAAATATCTGTACACTCTCATATGACAAAATGCATGTGCACTCAATATCTTACACTATATGTGCACTGCGATATGTAGGCCTAAAATATCTGTACACTCTCATATGACAAAATGCATGTGCACTCAATATCTTACACTATATGTGCACTGCGATATGTAGGCCTAAAATATCTGTACACTCTCATATGACAAAATGCATGTGCACTCAATATCTTACACTATATGTGCACTGAGATATGTAGGTCTAAAATATCTGTACACTCTCATATGACAAAATGCATGTGCACTGAATATCTTACACTATATGTGCACTGCGATATGTAGGCCTAAAATATCTGTACACTCTCATATGACAAAATGCATGTGCACTCAATATCTTACACTATATGTGCACTGCGATATGTAGGCCTAAAATATCTGTACACTCTCATATGACAAAATGCATGTGCACTCAATATCTTACACGATATGAGCACTCCGATATGTAGGCCTAAAATATCTGTACACTCTCATATGACAAAATGCATGTGCACTCAATATCTTACACTATATGTGCACTGCGATATGTAGGCCTAAAATATCTGTACACTCTCATATGACAAAATGCATGTGCACTGAATATCTTACACTATATGTGCACTCCGATATGTAGGCCTAAAATATCTGTACACTCTCATATGACAAAATGCATGTGCACTCAATATCTTACACTATATGTGCACTGCGATATGTAGGCCTAAAATATCTGTACACTTTCATATGACAAAATGCGTGTGCACTCAATATCTTACACGATATGAGCACTCCGATATGTAGGCCTAAAATATCTGTACACTCTCATATGACAAAATGCATGTGCACTCAATATCTTACACTATATGTGCACTGCGATATGTAGGCCTAAAATATCTGTACACTCTCATATGACAAAATGCACCTGCACTCAATATCTTACACTATATGTGCACTGCGATATGTAGGCCTAAAATATCTGTACACTCTCATATGACAAAATGCATGTGCACTCAATATCTTACACTATAAGAGCGCTCTGATATGTAGGCCTAAAATATCTGTACACTCTCATATGATAAAATGCACCTGCACTCAATATCTTACACTATATGTGCACTCCGAAATGTAGGACTAACATATCTGTACACTCTCATATGACAAAATGCATGTGCACTCAATATCTTACACTATATGTGCACTCCGATATGTATTCCTAAAATATCTGTACACTCTCATATGACAAAATACATGTGCACTCAATATCTTACACTATATGTGCACTCCGATATGTAGGCCTAAAATATCTGTACACTCTCATATGACAAAATACATGTGCACTCAATATCTTACACTATATGTGCACTCCGATATGTAGGCCTAAAATATCTGTACACTCTCATATGACAAAATACATGTGCACTCAATATCTTACACTATATGTGCACTCCGATATGTAGGCCTAAAATATCTGTACACTCTCATATGACAAAATACATGTGCACTCAATATCTTACACTATATGTGCACTCCGATATGTAGGACTAACATATCTGTACACTCTCATATGACAAAATGCATGTGCACTGAATATCTTACACTATATGTGCACTGCGATATGTAGGCCTAAAATATCTGTACACTCTCATATGACAAAATACATGTGCACTGAATATCTTACACTATATGTGCACTGCGATATGTAGGCCTAAAATATCTGTACACTCTCATATGACAAAATACGTGTGCACTCAATATCTTACACTATATGTGCACTCCGATATGTAGGCCTAAAATATCTGTACACTCTCATATGACAAAATGCATGTGCACTGAATGTCTTACACGATACGTGCACTCCGATATGTAAGCCTAAAATATCTGTACACTCTCATATGACAAAATGCATGTGCACTCAATATCTTACACTATATGTGGACTTTGATATGTAGGCCTAAAATATCTGTACACTCTCATATGACAAAATGCATGTGCACTGAATATCTTACACTATATGTGCACTGCGATATGTAGGCCTAAAATATCTGTACACTCTCATATGACAAAATACATGTGCACTCAATATCTTACACTATATGTGCACTCCGATATGTAGGCCTAAAATATCTGTACACTCTCATATGACAAAATGCATGTGCACTCAATATCTTACACCATATGTGCACTGCGATATGTAGGCCTAAAATATCTGTATACTCTCATATGACAAAATGCATGTGCACTGAATATCTTACACTATATGTGCACGGCAATATGTAGGCCTAAAATATCTGTACACTCTTATATGACAAAATACATGCGCACTCAATATCTTACACTATATGTGCACTCCGATATGTAGGCCTAAAATATCTGTACACTCTCATATGACAAATTACATGTGCACTCAATATCTTACACTATATGTGCACTCCGATATGTAGGCCTAAAATATCTGTACACTCTCATATGACAAAATGCATGTGCACTCAACATCTTACACGATATGTGCACTGCGATATGTAGGCCTAAAATATCTGTTTACTCTCATATGACAAAATGCATGTGCACTGAATATCGTACACTATATGTGCACTGCGATATGTAGGCCTAAAATATCTGTACACTCTCATATGACAAAATGCATGTGCACTCAATATCTTACACTATATGTGCACTGCGATATGTAGGCCTAAAATATTTGTGTACTCTCATATGACAAAATGCATGTGCACTCAATATCTTACACTATTTGTGCACTGCAATATGTAGTCCTAAAATATCTGTACACTCTCATATGACAAAATGCATGTGCACTGAATATCTTACACTATATGTGCACTGCGATATGTAGGCCTAAAATATCTGTACACTCTCATATGACAAAATACATGTGCACTCAATATCTTACACTATATGTACACTCCGATATGTAGGCCTAAAATATCTGTACACTCTCATATGACAAAATGCATGTGCACTCAATATCTTACACTATATGTGCACTCCGATATGTAGGCCTAAAATATCTGTACACTCTCATATGACAAAATGCATGTGCACTCAATATCTTACACTATATGTGGACTTTGATATGTAGGCCTAAAATATCTGTATACTCTCATATGACAAAATGCATGTGCACTGAATATCTTACACTATATGTGCACTGCGATATGTAGGCCTAAAATATCTGTACACTCTCATATGACAAAATACATGTGCACTCAATATCTTACACTATATGTGCACTCCGATATGTAGGCCTAAAATATCTGTACACTACTCTCATATGACAAAATGCATGTGCACTCAATATCTTACACTATTTGTGCACTGCGATATGTAGGCCTAAAATATCTGTACACTCTCATATGACAAAATGCATGTGCACTGAATATCTTACACTATATGTGCACTGCGATATGTAGGCCTAAAATATCTGTACACTCTCATATGACAAAATACATGTGCACTGAATATCTTACACTATATGTGCACTGCGATATGTAGGCCTAAAATATCTGTACACTCTCATATGACAAAATACGTGTGCACTCAATATCTTACACTATATGTGCACTCCGATATGTAGGCCTAAAATATCTGTACACTCTCATATGACAAAATACATGTGCACTGAATATCTTACACTATATGTGCACTGCGATATGTAGGCCTAAAATATCTGTACACTCTCATATGACAAAATGCATGAGCACTGAATGTGTTACACGATACGTGCACTCCGATATGTAAGCCTAAAATATCTGTACACTCTCATATGACAAAATGCATGTGCACTCAATATCTTACACTATATGTGCACTGCGATATGTAAGCCTAAAATATCTGTACACTCTCATATGATAAAATGCACCTGCACTCAATATCTTACACTAAATGTGCACTCCGATATGTAGGCCTAAAATATCTGTACACTCTCATATGACAAAATGCATGAGCACTGAATGTGTTACACGATACGTGCACTCCGATATGTAAGCCTAAAATATCTGTACACTCTCATATGACAAAATGCATGTGCACTCAATATCTTACACTATATGTGCACTGCGATATGTAAGCCTAAAATATCTGTACACTCTCATATGATAAAATGCACCTGCACTCAATATCTTACACTAAATGTGCACTCCGATATGTAGGCCTAAAATATCTGTACACTCTCATATGACAAAATGCATGTGCACTCAATATCTTACACGATATGTGCACTCCGATATGTAGGCCTAAAATATCTGTACACTCTCATATGACAAAATGCATGTGCACTCAATATCTTACACTATATGTGCACTCCGATATGTAGGCCTAAAATATCTGTACACTCTCATATGACAAAATACATGTGCACTCAATATCTTACACTATATGTGCACTCCGATATGTAGGCCTAAAATATCTGTACACTCTCATATGACAAAATACATGTGCACTCAATATCTTACACTATATGTGCACTCCGATATGTAGGCCTAAAATATCTGTACACTCTCATATGACAAAATGCATGTGCACTCAATATCTTACACTATATGTGCACTCCGATATGTAGGCCTAAAATATCTGTACACTCTCATATGACAAAATGCATGTGCACTCAATATCTTACACTATATGTGGACTGCGATATGTAGGCCTAAAATATCTGTACACTCTCATATGACAAAATACATGTGCACTCAATATCTTACACTAAATGTGCACTCCGATATGTAGGCCTAAAACATCTGTACACTCTCATATGACAAAATACATGTGCACTCAAAATCTTACACTATATGTGCACTCCGATATGTAGGCCTAAAATATCTGTACACTCTCATATGACAAAATGCATGTGCACTCAATATCTTACACTATATGTGCACTGCGATATGTAGGCCTAAAATATCTGTATACTCTCATATGACAAAATGCATGTGCACTGAATATCTTACACTATATGTGCACTGCGATATGTAGGCCTAAAATATCTGTACACTCTCATATGACAAAATGCATGTGCACTGAATATCTTACACGATATGTGCACTCCGATATGTAGGCCTAAAATATCTGTACACTCTCATATGACAAAATGCATGTGCACTGAATATCTTACACTATATGTGCACTCCGATATGTAGGCCTAAAATATCTGTACACTCTCATATGACAAAATGCATGTGCACTCAATATCTTACACTATATGTGCACTCCGATATGTAGGCCTAAAATGTCTGTACACTCTCATATGACAAAATACATGTGCACTCAATATCTTACACGATATGTGCATTCCGATATGTAGGCCTAACATATCTGTACACTCTCATATGACAAAATACATGTGCACTCAATATCTTACACTATATGTAGACTCCGATATGTAGGCCTAACATATCTGTACACTCTCATATGACAAAATACATGTGCACTCAATATCTTACACTATATGAGCACTAAGATATGTAGGCCTAAAATATCTGTACACGCTCATATGACAAAATTCAGGGGTTAGAAATATTGGGCCTACGAACAACATTTGTGTCTGTTTTTTGTAAGTTAGAAACTGTTGCTTACAAGGCAAAATTCTTCCACCGCTCAGGATGTCTGTGATGCTGCAGATACCCATCAGTGTTTTCGTCTCAGCCAGTCTACATTAGACTGGACGAATGAGGGTCCTGATAAGGAGCTAATGGCCTTGGAGGAAACACTCTGGATGAGGATCCGTTGGCCATCCTGCTGGCCCTCACGTTGCTTGTGATGCTGCATAGAAACATCAGTGTGTTCGTCATAGCCAGTCTACATCAGAATATATCAATGAGGGTCCAGATAAAGAGATACGTATGGCCTTGGATTGAACACTCTGGATGAGGATACGTTGGACATCTTGCCGGCTCTCAAGTTGCTTGTGATGCTGCAGAGGCCTATAGTGTCGTCGTCTAAGCCAGTCTCCATTAAACTAGGCGAATAAGGGTCCAGATAAAGAGATACGGATGGCCTTTGATTGAACACTCTGGATGAGGATCCGTTGGACATCTTGCCGGCTCTCAAGCTGCTTGTGATGCTGCAGAGGCCTATAGTGTCGTCGTCTAAGCCAGTCTCCATTAAACGATGTGAATGAGGGTCCAGATAAAGGGGATAGAGATGGCCTTGGAGGGAACCTTCTGGATGAGGATCCGTTGGACATCCTGCCGGCTCTCAGGTTGCTTGCGATGCTGCAGAGAATCATCAGTGTGTGCGTCTTAGCCAGCCTACATCAGACTAGGCGAATGAGGGTCCAGATAAAGGGGATATGGATGGCCTTGGATTGAACCCTCTGGATGAGGATCCGTTGGACATCCTGCCGGCTCTCAGGTTGCTTGCGATGCTGCAGAGAATCATCAGTGTGTGCATCTTAGCCAGCCTACATCAGACTAGGCGAATGAGGGTCCAGATAAAGAGATACGGATGGCCTTGGATTGAACCCTCTGGATGAGGATCCGTTGGACATCCTGCCGGCTCTCAGGTTGCTTGCGATGCTGCAGAGAATCATCAGTGTGTGCGTCTTAGCCAGCCTACATCAGACTAGGCGAATGAGGGTCCAGATAAAGGGGATATGGATGGCCTTTGATTGAACCCTCTGGATGAGGATCCGTTGGACATCCTGCCGGCTCTCAGGTTGCTTGCGATGCTGCAGAGAATCATCAGTGTGTGCGTCTTAGCCAGCCTACATCAGACTAGGCGAATGAGGGTCCAGATAAAGAGATACGGATGGCCTTGGATTGAACCCTCTGGATGAGGATCCGTTGGACATCCTGCCGGCTCTCAGGTTGCTTGCGATGCTGCAGAGAATCATCAGTGTGTGCGTCTTAGCCAGCCTACATCAGACTAGGCGAATGAGGGTCCAGATAAAGAGATACGGATGGCCTTGGATTGAACACTCTGGATGAGAATCCGTTGGACATCCTGCCGGCTCTCAGGTTGCTTGCGATGCTGCAGAGATTCATCAGTGTGTGCGTCTTAGCCAGCCTACATCAGACTAGGCGAATGAGGGTCCAGATAAAGGGGATATGGATGGCCTTGGATTGAACCCTCTGGATGAGGATCCGTTGGACATCCTGCCGGCTCTCAGGTTGCTTGCGATGCTGCAGAGAATCATCAGTGTGTGCGTCTTAGCCAGCCTACATCAGACTAGGCGAATGAGGGTCCAGATAAAGAGATACGGATGGCCTTGGATTGAACACTCTGGATGAGAATCCGTTGGACATCTTGCAAAAACTCAGGATGTTGCAGATACCTATAGTGTTGTCGTCTCAGCCAGTCTACATTAAACTAGGCGAATGAGGGTCCAGATAAAGAGATACGGATGGCCTTGGATTGAACACTCTGGATGAGAATCCGTTGGACATCTTGCAAAAACTCAGGATGTTGCAGATACCTATAGTGTTGTCGTCTCAGCCAGTCTACATTAAACTAGGTGAATGAGGGTCCAGATAAAGGGGATACGGACGACGTTGGTGGGTATACTCTGGATAACCTGCCACTGCTGCAGGGTCCGACCAGCGTTGTTGTTATCATATTGCTTGTTGTTGACTCCCGCTTGTGGTATTGGCTCATATTTAGTTGGTTGCACTGCATCCTGAAACAACGTGAAATATTACAATTCGATCTTTAGCAATGAACACGAATCTAAGGTAGTTTCGAAAACAAGTCAGTGTTTAAAATGTCTAGTGGAATTAGAAGTTAATTAATTAGAACTTGATGACATGCTTTATCCAACCGAGTACCTATGTAGAAGCAGGTGAAACTATAGCGTCTGGTTGGAGTATGGCCTGATCCCAGTTCCAAGCCAGATTTCACGGTAAGGCGTCTTCCAGACTCGTATAGTCCGTGCTACTGTGTTGAGTACTACGCAGTAGCTCCAAAGACAGAACTCACATTAGGAAATCCGCGCTCTTACAGACTGCTGCAGTCCGTGGCACTGTACTGGTCTGTGATGAGGGTGAGTAATGATCTTGATGGCTATGAGATAAGGGCACAATGGAAAATAGGAAAATGATTACATTACTACATCCGGTAGGAAAATGATTGATTACGCTACTACACACGGTAGGAAAATGGTCAAACTACTACAGCCAGTAGGAAAATGATCACACTACTACAGCCGGTAGGAAAATGATCACACTACTACAGCCGGTAGGAAAATGGTCAAACTACTACAGCCGGTAGGAAAATGGTCAAACTACTACAGCCAGTAGGAAAATGATCACACTACTACAGCCGGTAGGAAAATGATCAAACTACTACAGCCGGTAGGAAAATGATCAAACTACTACAGCCGGTAGGAAAATGATCAAACTACTACACCCGGTAGGAAAATGATCAAACTACTACAGCCGGTAGGAAAATGATCAAACTACTACAGCCGGTAGGAAATAATCACACTACTACAGCCGGTAGGAAAATGATCAAACTACTACAGCCAGTAGGAAAATGATCACACTACTACAGCCGGTAGGAAAATGATCACACTACTACAGCCGGTAGGAAAATGATCACACTACTACAGCCGGTAGGAAAATGATCAAACTACTACAGCTGGTAGGAAAATGATCACACTACTACAGCCGGTAGGAAATAATCACACTACTACAGCCGGTAGGAAAATGATCAAACTACTACAGCCAGTAGGAAAATGATCACACTACTACAGCCGGTAGGAAAATGATCACACTACTACAGCCGGTAGGAAATAACCACACTACTACAGCCGGTAGGAAAATGATCACACTACTACAGCCGGTAGGAAATAATCACACTACTACAGCCGGTAGGAAATAATCACACTACTACAGCCGGTAGGAAAATGATCACACTACTACAGCCGGTAGGAAAATGATCACACTACTACAGCCGGTAGGAAAATGATCACACTACTACAGCCGGTAGGAAATAATCACACTACTACAGCCGGTAGGAAAATGATCACACTACTACAGCCGGTAGGAAATAATCACACTACTACAGCCGGTAGGAAAATGATACACTACTACAGCCGGTAGGAAATAATCACACTACTACAGCCGGTAGGAAAATGATCACACTACTACAGCCGGTAGGAAATAATCACACTACTACAGCCGGTAGGAAAATGATCACACTACTACAGCCGGTAGGAAAATGATCACACTACTACAGCCGGTAGGAAAATGATCACACTACTACAGCCGGTAGGAAATAATCACACTACTACAGCCGGTAGGAAAATGATCAAACTACTACAGCCAGTAGGAAAATGATCACACTACTACAGCCGGTAGGAAAATGATCACACTACTACAGCCGGTAGGAAAATGATCACACTACTACAGCTGGTAGGAAAATGATCACACTACTACAGCCGGTAGGAAAATGATCACACTACTACAGCCGTTAGGGAAATTATCACACTACTAAAACCGGTAGGAAAATGATTACACTATTACATCCGGTAGGAAAACGATTATACTACTACAACCGGTAGGAAAATGATCACGCTACTACATCCGGTAGGAAAATGGTCACATTCCTACATCCGGTAGGTAAATTATCACATTATTATATCCGGTAGAAAAATGATCACGCTACTACATCCGGTAGGAAAATGGTCAAATTACTACATCCGGTAGGAAAATGGTTACACTACTACATTCGGTAAGAAAATGATCATATTACTACAACCGGTAGGAAAATATTCACATTACTACATCCGTTAGGAAAAACATCACATTATTACATCCGGTAGGAAAATGATCACACTACTACATTCGGTAAGAAAATGATCATATTACTACAACCGGTAGGAAAATATTCACATTACTACATCCGGTAGGAAAAAGATCACGCTACTACATCCGGTAGGAAAATATTCACATTACTACATCCGGTTGGAAATTGATGACTACTACAACCGGTAGGAAAACGATCACAATAATACATCCGGTAAGAAAATGATCATATTACTACAAACGATAGGAAAATGATCACAATACTACATCCGGTAGAAAAATGATCACATTACTACATCCGGTTGGAAAATAGTCACATTTCTATAACCGGTAGGAAATTGATCACAATACTACATCCGGTAGGAAAATGGTCACACTACTACATCCGGTTGGAAAATAGTCACATTTCTACAACCGGAAGGAAATTGATCACAATACTACATCCGGTAGAAAAATGATCACATTACTACATCCAGTTGGAAAATAGTCACATTTCTATAACCGGTAGGAAAATGATCACATTACTACATCCGATAGGAAAATGGTCACATTACTACATCCGGTAGGAAATTGATCACAATACTACATCCGGTAGAAAAATGATCACATTACTACATCCGGTTGGAAAATGGTTACATTACTACAACCGGTAGGATATTGATCACAATACTACATCCGGAAGGAAAATGATCACATTACTACATCCGGTAGGAAAATTATCACATTACTACATCCGGTTGGAAAATAGTCACATTTCTACAACCGGTAGGATATTGATCACAATACTACATCCGGTAGGAAAATTATCACATTACTACATCCGGTTGGAAAATAGTCACATTACTACAACCGGTAGGATATTGATCACAATACTACATCCGGTAGGAAAATTATCACATTACTACATCCGGTTGGAAAATAGTCACATTACTACAACCGGTAGGATATTGATCACAATACTACATCCGGTAGGAAAATTATCACATTACTACATCCGGTTGGAAAATAGTCACATTACTACAACCGGTAGGATATTGATCACAATACCTCATCCGGAAGGAAAATGATCACATTACTACATCCGGTTGGAAAATAGTCACATTTCTACAACCGGTAGGATATTGATCACAATACTACATCCGGTAGGAAAATTATCACATTACTACATCCGGTTGGAAAATAGTCACATTTCTACAACCGGTAGGATATTGATCACAATACTACATCCGGTAGGAAAATTATCACATTACTACAACCGGTAGGAAAATGATCACAGAACTACATTATGTAGGAAAATGATCACATTACTACATCCGGTTGGAAATTAGTCACATTACTACAAGTAGTAGAAAAATGATCACATTACTACAACCGGTAGGAAAATGATCACATTACTACATCCGGTTGAAAAATAGTCACATTTCTACAACCGGTAGGATATTGATCACAATACTACATCCGGTAGGAAAATTATCACATTACTACATCCGGTTGGAAAATAGTCACATTTCTACAACCGGTAGGATATTGATCACAATACTACATCCGATAGGAAAATTATCACATTACTACATCCGGTTGGAAAATAGTCACATTTCTACAACCGGTAGGATATTGACCACAATACTACATCCGGTAGGAAAATGATCACATTACTACATCCGGTAGGAAATTGATCACATTACTACAACCGGTAGGAAATTAATCAGAATACTACATCTGGTAAAAAAATGATCACATTACTACAACCGGTAGGAAAATGATCACAGAACTACATTATGTAGGAAAATGATCACATTACTACATCCGGTTGGAAATTAGTCACATTACTACAAGTAGTAGAAAAATGATCACATTACTACAACCGGTAGGAAATTAATCAGAATACTACATCTGGTAAAAAAATGATCACATTACTACAACCGGTAGGAAAATGATCACAGAACTACATTATGTAGGAAAATGATCACATTACTACATCCGGTTGGAAATTAGTCACATTACTACAAGTAGTAGAAAAATGATCACATTACTACAACCGGTAGGAAAATGATCACAGAGCTACATTATGTAGGAAAATGATCACATTACTACATCCGGTTGGAAATTAGTCACATTACTACATCCGGTTGGAAATTTGTCACATTACTACAACCGGTAGAAAAATGATCACATTATTACATCCGGTAACGTTATACCTGTTATTTATTCCTGTAGTTGGTCGATGTTGGTTGTTGGGTAAACATAGAAAAAACATATCCTTCACCATTTTCTAGACGTAGTCGTCAGGTGTTGTGAGATCGATGGAGTGGGCTGGGCGAGGGAAGTTTGTTCTAAAGTAGATGAAGCGCTTAGCAAAAATTTCAGAGAGTTATGGTATTTAACTTTGTCACTATTGTACAACAGGCAAGGTGGATAAAAAGATTACAACTTTGTAATTTGATAGTAGAGGCTCTAGAAATGGAAAAGTTATTTTTATATTATAAACCTTCTTGATATACTCAATTACCAAGGTTTGTAGTCTTTCTCTTTCTTTCATACTAACTCACCCTGAAAAACCTAACACACATATGAATATGAATACTTGAATAAATAAATGTCGATAACAAATAATAACAGAGGAAACTCGTAACACAAAAAATAGAATCGAATCTAAGAAGTAAGATGAAGACAGAGTCTAGAGCGTGCTCACCTCATACTGCTGCAGGTTTTGTAGCGGCGTCCTGTCGCCAGGTCCCTTGACACCTTCCACCTGTTCACGTGGTTGCGCACAGTGTTCTGCACCTCGGTGTTGAGGAAACAGTAAAACAGAGCTACCGTGAAACCCTGCCAACACATCACGCTTCATTACACTCTACTCAGAACCTTTTAAATAACTTTGCACTACATTTTTTTACAACATTTCCTTCTTATTTACTGTATATAGCTTTAATAGAGTTTTATTCCCTGATTCGTCTTGGTATATGGGTTTATTGAATTATATTAAAAAGATTTTACGTTTCTACATTTTGTAGGAGGTGTTCTTGGCTTATTTATTAAATAAAAAAAGATTCTTATTACAGAGAGAATTGTCTTTCTATTAGTTCTTTCTAATTAGAATAAATATAGGCAGTGTTTGATGAGTCGTTACGTAATGATTACTTTAAATTGAAACCATGTAGGAAGGAAAATCGTATTAAACACAGTCCCAGCCTCATTGGATTATGTTAATCACATAAACAGCCCTTGTGATGTGTATGGGATCAGGGTTTGCGAAGCATAGTGATCCCTTCATTGATCGACTCTCTAGTGATGCTCAACCGGACACATGCAGTGTGCCTAAACACAGTTCCAGCCCCATTGGATTGTCGTAAGCACAAAAACAGGCCTTGTGATGTGTATGGGATCAGGGTTTGCGTAGCATCGCGATCCCTTCATTGACCGACTCTCTAGTGATACTTAAGCGGACACATGCAGAGTGCCTAAACACAGCCCCTGCCGCAATGGATTGTGGTAAGCACAAAAACAGGCCTTGTGATGTGTATGGGATCAGGCTTTGCGTAGCACCGCGATCCCTTCATTGATCGACTCTCTAGTGATACTTGACCGGTCACATGCAGTGCGCCTAAACATAGTCCCGGTCCCATTGGATTATGGAACATAAAACGCCCTTGTGATGTGTATGGAATCTGGGTTTGCGTAGCACATCGATCAATTCATTGACCGACTCTCTAGTGATACTTGACCGGTCACATGCAGTGCGCCTAAACATAGTCCCGGTCCCATTGGATTATGGAACATAAAACGCCCTTGTGATGTGTATGGAACCTGGGTTTGCGTAGCACATCGATCAATTCATTGATCGACTCTCTAGTGATACTTCACCGGTCACATGCAGTGCGCCTAAACATAGTCCCGGTCCCATTGGATTGTGATAAGCACATAAACAGACCTTGTGATATGTATGGGATGAGGGTTTGCGTAGCACTGCGTTCCCTTCATTGACCGACTCTCTAGTGATATCTAACCAGACACATGCAATGTGCCTAAACACAGTTCCTTTCCCATTGGATAGTGGTAAGTACATAGACAGCCCTTGTGATGTGTATGGGATCAGGGTTTGCGTAGCACCGCAATTCCTACCTTGATCGACTCTCTAGTGATACTTAACCGGACACATGCAAAGTGCCTAAACATAGTCCCGGTCCCATTTTATTGTGGTAGTACATAAACAGCCCTTGTGATGTGTATGGGATCAGGGTTTGCGTAGTATAGCGATCCCTTCATTCATCGACTCTCTAGTGATACTTAACCGGACACATGCAGAGTGCCTAAACACATTCACGGCTCCACTTGGTTATGTTAAGCACATAAACAGCCTTTGTAAAGTGTATATGATCAGGGTTTTCGTAGCATTGCGATCCCTTCATTGACCGACTCTCTAGTGATACTGTAACGGTCACTTATAGTGGGGCCTAAACACCACACCGACTCTGATGGGTTACGTTAAGTACATAAACAGCCGTTGTTATGTATATGGGATCAGGGTTTGCGTAGCACTGCGATCCCTTCATTGACCGATTCTCTAGTGATACTGTAACGGTCACTTATAGTGGGGCCTAAACACAACACCGACTCTGATGAGTTACGTTAAGTACATAAACAGCCGTTGTTATGTATATGGGATCAGGGTTTGCGTAGCACTGCGATCCCTTCATTGACCGATTCTCTAGTGATACTGTAACGGTCACTTATAGTGGGGCCTAAACACCACACCGACTCTGATGGGTTACGTTAAGTACATAAACAGCCGTTGTTATGTATATGGGATCGGGGTTTGCGTAGCACTGCGATCCCTTCATTGACCGATTCTCTAGTGATACTGTAACGGTCACTTATAGTGGGGCCTAAACACAACACCGACTCTGATGGGTTACGTTAAGTACATAAACAGTCCTTGTTATGTATATGGGATCAGGGTTTGCGTAGCATTGCGATCCCTTCATTGACCGATTCTCTAGTGATACTGTAACGGTCACTTATAGTGGGACCTAAACACAACACCGACTCTGATGGGTTAGAGGAAGCGTGGTAAATTCGGACCCCTGCTGATAATTCGGACCCCTAGTGTATTTTCGTAGGAAAGTGCTGCTGCCTAGTGAAAAACAGCGTAAACCTTTCCTTAGCATTGCCGGATGTCGGGACTCCGCCATTGTTCAGTTAGTGACTCAACTCAGACAGTGACGAGCGTTTTTTATTATTGTGACTCCTCGAATATTCGCAGTGTTTCAGTTTATCATTTCCTACATTAATTCTTGTCAAGGTAAGAACGTAATACTAATGTTGTATGTAGTGTATTAGTTGGTGTAATGTTTAAAGTGACGGACAAACAATTTTACCGCGTAGTTTTTTAACGAGGTTAGTTTTAGTTTGCACGTGTTATTTTCTAATTCGGACCCCTTCATGTTTTTAATTCGGACCCCTTTGTGTTTTTAATTCGGACCCCCGGTAAAAACGTTCCATTATTAAAAAACTAATTACGAATTATATATTTGCAGATTTAAAAATCATGCCGATGACTCCCAAAGGAAATAAAAAAAGGTTGTGGTTGGAGGAAAATATGATAAAAGCTATAGAAGCCATTAGGACGAAAAAAATGGGATGGAAAAAGGCTGCCAAGACTTTTGAAGTACCTAAAACCACACTGATGCGTTTGTCAATGGAAAAATATGGAGAACCAGCTAAAGCAGCTTCTGTTAGGGCAGGAAGGCCTACTGTCTTGCCTCCCGAATTGGAGGAACAGTTGGTTAAATATTGTTTGGTCATGGAATCGACATTTTTTGGTTTGACCAGGCGGGATCTCAGGCGCATGGCCTATCAACTGGCTGAAAGGAATGGCATAAAGCACCCTTTTATCAAAAACAACATGGCAGGTAGAGCTTGGCTAGACCTATTTATGAAAAGGCACAAGGATCGGCTTTCAATTCGTAAGCCAACAGGGACCTCATTTGCAAGAGCTGTAGGGTTCAACAAAAAAAATGTGTCATTATTTTTTAACAATCTTGAATATGCGTTCAAGAAACACAGCTATCCAGCAAGCAGGATTTTTAATGTTGATGAAAGTGGCCTTACAGTAGTTCAGAGCAAAGTAGAACCCGTAATTGGCCTCCGAGGAAAAAGGCAGGTAGGCTCTCTTACATCAGCAGAAAGAGGTGCCTTGATAACTATTGTAGTCAGTATGAGTGCTGGTGGCGACTATGTTCCACCCATGGTGATATTTCCTCGAAAATATATGAATGCTCAGTTGCAAAAAGGAGCTCCTCCAGGTGCTGTCTTTCACGTGCAGCCATCAGGATGGATAACAACAAACCTGTTTACAAAATGGTTCGACCATTTTTTGATCACTACAAAACCTACAGCTGAATCACCTGTTCTACTAATTTTTGACGGACATTCAAGCCATACCCGAAATATTGAGATTATCGAGAAGGCTAGGCTTAACCATGTTACAATCATCTCCTTACGCCTCATTCAACTCATAAGTTGCAGCCTTTAGATAAATCATTTCTGTCCCCTTTGAAGACTTATTATAGTCAGGAGATCAGGCAATGGTTGTTAATAAACAAACGTCCTCTAACAGCATTTGACGTAATGGAGCTATTTGGCAAGGCCTACATAAAGTGTCAAACAGCAGAAATAGCCATTAATGGGTTTAAGACGACTGGAATTTTCCCTCTGGATAGAAACAAGTTTTCTGACGTGGATTTCATTTCAGAAGCCCAAAAAGAGAAGCCTATTGATATAGATGATTGCTGTGATGTCGACGATGATTCAAACGGTTTTACACCTCTTGATCTTGTTGAAACATCTTCAAACAACACACCTTATGAGTCAAATCCAGAATCTTCTCACCTGGTGACACATTCTCCTTCACGGATTACACCCGAACAGACGTCCACCTCTACTCAGTTGGTAGAACCACCTGCCCAGCTATGCCCATCCCCACCAATAAGTTCTCTTTCAAATTCTTCAATAGTTTACACAAGCCCCTTTCAAATCTTACCTGTGCCCAAACTGATAAAAAAAACATCTGGAAGAGGTCGCAAGCCCTGCAAGTCGGCCATAATCACTTCATCTCCTTATAAAGCAGATCTACAGGCAGAAATTGCTAAAAAAGCTCTGTCAGGAAAAAAAAATCAAACAAATAAAGACATCAAAAGAAAAAAGAAGAAGACTGGAACAAAAAAGAAGATGTTAGAGGGTGAAAATAAAAAAAAGTTACAGAAAGAGTGTAAAAAGCTTAAACCTTGCTCTCAGGCCAAGAAACAATTAGATTTTGACATGCACGAAGGATCTACATCTGAGGAAGAAGATCATTTTTCTCTAAAATCAGTATCCTCAACCGGATTGGATCTAGGACCAGGACAAACACCAGATGAATTGGATGCGACATGCATGTTCTGCAACGAACAATGGTCGAAGTCAGTGAGGGGTGAACAGTGGATCAAGTGTCTAATTTGTCAATGTTGGGCACATGTTGATTGTACCAGTGCGGAAAAAGATGATTACATATGTGATTTCTGCGAGTAAACTAGATTTAAAATGCAATCATAGGCCTAAGATTTTTATAAAAACCGCTCATTTATCTTAATATTCTTGTGTTTAGTCTAAGTCAATTTAAAAGTCAGATTTGTAAAAAATATTTTAATCAATTTATTTTTAAAATGAAATACATTTATATATTCATTCAACTATGCGTTGTTTTTATACCAGTTTTAATCCATTAGACTTCTAGGGGGTCTGAAATACGAGGAAAAAAGGGGTCCGAATTTACAGCACTTTTTGTAAAGTGCCTATTTTGAGAACATTTGCAAAAATTGGCAAATTTGCATGAAACATATTTTTTGAATATTTCATACTAAGAGATTGTTTTCCTAGATAATGTTAGTTTAGTTATTTTTTTAAATTGGAATTAAGAGTACTTAGGTATAAAAGTTACTAGGCAAAAACCAATTGGGGGTCCGAATTTGCCACCTTTACTCTACGTTAAGTACATAAACAGCCGTTGTTATGTATATGGGTTCTGGGTTTGCGTAGCACTGCGATCCTTTCATTGACCGACTCTCTAGTGATACTGTAACGGTCACTTATAGTGGGACCTAAACACAACACCGACTCTGATGGGTTACGTTAAGTACATAAACAGCCGTTGTTATGTATATGGGTTCTGGGTTTGCGTAGCATTGCGATCCCTTCATTGACCGATTCTCTAGTGATACTGTAACGGTCACTTATAGTGGGACCTAAACACAACACCGACTCTGATGGGTTACGTTAAGTACATAAACAGCCGTTGTTATGTATATGGGTTCTGGGTTTGCGTAGCACTGCGATCCCTTCATTGACCGACTCTCTAGTGATACTGTAACGGTCACTCATAGTGGGGCTTAAACACAACACCGACTCTGATGGGTTACGTTAAGTACATAAACAGCCGTTGTTATGTATATGGGATCTGGGTTTGCGTAGCATTGCGATCCCTTCATTGACCGACTCTCTAGTGATACTGTAACGGTCACTTATAGTGGGGCCTAAACACAACACCGACTCTGATGGGTTACGTTAAGTACATAAACAGCCGTTGTTATGTATATGGGATCTGGGTTTGCGTAGCATTGCGATCCCTTCATTGACCGACTCTCTAGTGATACTGTAACGGTCACTTATAGTGGGGCCTAAACACCACACCGACTCTGATGGGTTACGTTAAGTACATAAACAGCCGTTGTTATGTATATGGGATCAGGGTTTGCGTAGCACTGCGATCCCTTCATTGACCGACTCTCTAGTGATACTAACCGGACACATGCAGTCTACATAAAAACAGTCCCGGTTCCATTGGATTATGTTAAGCATATAAACAGCCCTTGTGATGTGTATGGGATCAGGGTTTACGTAGCACATAATAATACTCTGTAATAATACTTTAATTTTAATATTATATGTGGTGGTGCCTAAACACAGCAGCCTCTCCGTGGGTTGTGTTAGGCTCATGGATAGTCCTTGTGATGTGTTTGTGATCAGGGCTGCCATAGCATCGCGTTTCCTACATATACAGACTCTGTAATAATACTTTTTTTAATATGTATGTGGTCCTGCTTAAACACAGCACCCTCTCCGTGGGTTGTGTTAGGCTCATGGATAGCGCTTGTGATGTGTTTGTGATCAGGGCTTCCGTAGCATCGCGTTTCCTACATATACAGACTCTGTAATAATACTTTTTTTAATATGTATGTGGTCCTGCTTAAACACAGCACCCTCTCCGTGGGTTGTGTTAGGCTCATGGATAGCGCTTGTGATGTGTTTGTGATCAGGGCTTCCGTAGCATCGCGTTTCCTACATATACAGACGCTGTAATAATACTTTTTTTTAATATGTATGTGGTCCTGCTTAAACACAGCACCCTCTCCGTGGGTTGTGTTAGGCTCATGGATAGTCCTTGTGATGTGTTTGTGATCAGGGCATCCGTAGCATCGCGTTTCTCACATATACAGACTCTGTGATAATACTTTAATGTTAATATGTATGTGGTGGAGCCTAAACACAGCACCGGCTCTGTGGGTTATGTTAAGCTCATGGATAGCGCTTGTGATGTGTTTGTGGTCAGGGCTTCCGTAGAATCGCGTTTCCTACATATACAGACTCTGTAGAAATACTTTAATTTTAATATGTATGTTGACGTGCCTAAACACAGCACCGGCTCCGTGGGTTATGTTAAGCTCATGGTAGCCCATGTGATGTGTTTGTGATCAGGGCTGCCGTAGCATCGCGTTTCCTACATATACAGACTCTGTAATAATACTTTAGTTTTAATATGTATGTGGTGGAGCCTAAACACAGCACCGGCTCCGTGGGTTATGTTAAGCTCATGGATAGCGCTTGTGATGTGTTTGTGGTCACGGCTTCCGTAGCATCGCGTTTCCTACTTATACAGACTCTGTAATACTACTTTAGTTTTAATATGTATGTTGACGAGCCTAAACACAGCACCGGCTCCGTGGGTTATGTTAAGCTCATGGATAGCCCTTGTGATGTGTTTGTGATCAGGGCTGCCGTAGCTTCGCGTTTCCTACATAAACAGACTCGGTAATAATACTTTAATTTTAATATGTATGTTGACGTGCCTAAACACAGCACCGGCTCCGTGGGTTATGTTAAGCTCATGGATAGCCCTTGTGATGTGTTTGTGATCAGGGCTGCCGTAGCATCGCGTTTCCTACATATACAGACTCTGTAATAATACTTTAATTTTAATATGTATGTTGACGTGCCTAAACACAGCACCGGCTCCGTGGGTTATGTTAAGCTCATGGATAGTCCTTGTGATGTGTTTGTGATCAGGGCTGCCGTAGCATCGCGTTTCCTACATATACAGACTCTGTAGAAATACTTTAATTTTAATATGTATGTTGACGTGCCTAAACACAGCACCGGCTCCGTGGGTTATGTTAAGCTCATGGTAGCCCATGTGATGTGTTTGTGATCAGGGCTGCCGTAGCATCGCGTTTCCTACATATACAGACTCTGTAATAATACTTTAATTTTAATATGTATGTTGACGTGCCTAAACACAGCACCGGCTCCGTGGGTTATGTTAAGCTCATGGATAGCCCTTGTGATGTGTTTGTGAGCAGGGCTGCCGTAGCATCACGTTCCTACATATACAGACTCTGTAATAATACTTTAGTTTTAATATGTATGTGGTGGAGCCTAAACACAGCACCGGTTCCGTGGGTTATGTTAAGCTCATGGATAGTCCTTGTGATGTGTTTGTGATCAGGGCTGCCGTAGCATCGCGTTTCCTACATAAACAGACTCTGTAATACTACTTTAATTTTAATATGTATGTGGTGGTGCCTAAACACAGCACCTTCTGCGTGGGTTATGCTAAGCTCATGGATAGCCCTTGTGATGTGTTTGTGATGACGGCTGCCGTAGCATCACGTTCCTACATATACAAACTTTGTAATAATACTTTAATTTTAATATGTATGTTGACGTGCCTAAACACAGCACCGGCTCCGTGGGTTATGTTAAGCTCATGGATAGCCCTTGTGATGTGTTTGTGATCAGGGCTGCCGTAGCTTCGCGTTTCCTACATATACAGACTCTGTAATACTACTTTAAATTTAATATGTATGTGGTGGTGAATAAACTCCGGTTATGTTAAGCTCATGTGAAACAGAAGCTCTAATGATACTGTTCTAATGTATCATCAGTGTTCTAGCAAATCGACAAGACTTTTATGTTCGATATAAAAGGAGTATATTATTTTCATGACAAATTAGATGAACCCTCGCAAAAACCCACTTTTTCACACCTATTTATTTGCCTTTTAATAACTCTTGAAAGTGATCGCTTTTACTTGAAGGTTTTTAATTTACTAACCTATACTTGGAGCATTAATATAATATTTAATAGCAACATTAATTGTAATACAGCTTAAATGTTTTAGTATTAAAAGGCCTTTAGATTTTAATTGCTGTAATTTGAAATAATAGAAAAAATGCAAATTTATCGCGTTAAAAATCTGTAACTTACGAGTATTACAGTGAATTTAGTGCATACTTATTTAACTATTGGGTAAACTAAACAGAAAATGGTTCTTGGTGAATATACAGAATAATAATAATATAATATTTTAACAAATATATAATAAATATAATATAATAATAATTATATTAAAATAATATAATTTAATTTCACTCATTCTATTTTAACTAGTGAGTTATTTATATTTCGTAGGATAGAATAATCATAACGAACGCTATTTAAGTTCCTAATTGCCCCTTTACCGACCTGAGTGGAGAGGAGTATCGCTCTGATGTAGGCGTATATGTTGGCGGAGACACCTTCGGTCGGTCCTGCGATCACCAGGATGTATGTAATCCCCAGAAGCGGGATCAGCACTACCAAAGCCTTTGTCGCCTTGCGGTACTGCTGCGTCTCGGCTGTGTTGGCTGATCGCAGTTTAGTGATTAGTACCTGCAGCACAACCAAACCTTTTGATAACAGTTTGGTGTTTAGTACATGCAACACAGTCATGCTTCGCCTTAAAATACTAGCTTCTGTAATAACCAACTGGCCAAAGTAAATGTATGTATGTAAAGCCCAGATACTGCATCAGCACTACTAAGGCCTTTGTTCCCTTGTCGTTTTGCTGCGTCTCTGCTGATAACAGTTTGGTGTTTAGTACATGCAACACAGTCATGCTTGGCCTTAAAATACTAGCTTCTGTAATAACCAACTGGCCAAAGTAAATGTATGTATGTAAAGCCCAGATACTGCATCAGCACTACTAAGGCCTTTGTTCCCTTGTCGTTTTGCTGCGTCTCTGCTGATAACAGTTTGGTGTTTAGTACATGCAACACAGTCATGCTTCGCCTTAAAATACTAGATTCTGTAATAACCAACTGGCCAAAGTAAATGTATGTATGTAAAGCCCAGATACTGCATCAGCACTACTAAGGCCTTTGTTCCCTTGTCGTTTTGCTGCGTCTCGGCTGATAACAGTTTGGTGTTTAGTACATGCAACACAGTCATGCTTCGCCTTAAAATACTAGCTTCTGTAATAACCAACTGGCCAAAGTAAATGTATGTATGTAAAGCCCAGATACTGCATCAGCACTACTAAGGCCTTTGTTCCCTTGTCGTTTTGCTGCGTCTCGGCTGATAACAGTTTGGTGTTTAGTACTTGCAACTCAGTTATGCTTCGCCTTAAAATACTAGCTTCTGTAATAACCAACTGGCCAAAGTAAATGTATGTATGTAAAGCCCAGATACTGCATCAGCACTACTAAGGCCTTTGTTCCCTTGTCGTTTTGCTGCGTCTCGGCTGATAACAGTTTGGTGTTTAGTACATGCAACACAGTCATGCTTCGCCTTAAAATACTAGCTTCTGTAATAACCAACTGGCCAAAGTAAATGTGTATGTAAAGCCCAGATACTGCATCAGCACTACTAAGGCCTTTGTTCCCTTGTCGTTTTGCTGCGTCTCGGCTGATAACAGTTTGGTGTTTAGTACTTGCAACTCAGTTATGCTTCGCCTTAAAATACTAGCTTCTGTAATAACCAACTGGCCAAAGTAAATGTATGTATGTAAAGCCCAGATACTGCATCAGCACTACTAAGGCCTTTGTTCCCTTGTCGTTTTGCTGCGTCTCGGCTGATAACAGTTTGGTGTTTAGTACATGCAACACAGTCATGCTTCGCCTTAAAATACTAGCTTCTGTAATAACCAACTGGCCAAAGTAAATGTATGTATGTAAAGCCCAGATACTGCATCAGCACTACTAAGGCCTTTGTTCCCTTGTCGTTTTGCTGCGTCTCGGCTGATAACAGTTTGGTGTTTAGTACATGCAACACAGTCATGCTTCGCCTTAAAATACTAGCTTCTGTAATAACCAACTGGCCAAAGTAAATGTATGTATGTAAAGCCCAGATACTGCATCAGCACTACTAAGGCCTTTGTTCCCTTGTCGTTTTGCTGCGTCTCGGCTGATAACAGTTTGGTGTTTAGTACATGCAACTCAGTCATGCTTCGCCTTAAAATACTAGCTTCTGTAATAACCAACTGGCCAAAGTAAATGTATGTATGTAAAGCCCAGATACTGCATCAGCACTACTAAGGCCTTTGTTCCCTTGTCGTTTTGCTGCGTCTCGGCTGATAACAGTTTGGTGTTTAGTACATGCAACACAGTCATGCTTCGCCTTAAAATACTAGCTTCATTAATAACCAACTGGCCAAAGTAAATGTATGTATGTAAAGCCCAGATACTGCATCAGCACTACTAAGGCCTTTGTTCCCTTGTCGTTTTGCTGCGTCTCGGCTGATAACAGTTTGGTGTTTAGTACATGCAACACAGTCATGCTTGGCCTTAAAATACTAGCTTCTGTAATAACCAACTGGCCAAAGTAAATGTATGTATGTAAAGCCCAGATACTGCATCAGCACTACTAAGGCCTTTGTCCCCTTGTCGTTCTGCTGCGTCTCGGCTGATAACAGTTTGGTGTTTAGTACATGCAACACAGTCATGCTTCGCCTTAAACTGGCCAAAGTAAATGTATGTATGTAAAGCCCAGATACTGCATCAGCACTACTAAGGCCTTTGTCCCCTTGTCGTTCTGCTGCGTCTCGGCTGATAACAGTTTGGTGTTTAGTACATGCAACACAGTCATGCTTCGCCTTAAACTGGCCAAAGTAAATGTATGTATGTAAAGCCCAGATACTGCATCAGCACTACTAATGCCTTTGTTCCCTTGTCGTTTTGCTGCGTCTCGTCTGATAACAGTTTGGTGTTTAGTACATGCAACACAGTCATGCTTGGCCTTAAAATACTAGCTTCTGTAATAACCAACTGGCCAAAGTAAATGTATGTATGTAAAGCCCAGATACTGCATCAGCACTACTAAGGCCTTTGTTCCCTTGTCGTTTTGCTGCGTCTCGGCTGATAACAGTTTGGTGTTTAGTACATGCAACACAGTCATGCTTCGCCTTAAAATACTAGCTTCTGTAATAACCAACTGGCCAAAGTAAATGTATGTATGTAAAGCCCAGATACTGCATCAGCACTACTAAGGCCTTTGTTCCCTTGTCGTTTTGCTGCGTCTCGGCTGATAACAGTTTGGTGTTTAGTACATGCAACTCAGTCATGCTTCGCCTTAAAATACTAGCTTCTGTAATAACCAACTGGCCAAAGTAAATGTATGTATGTAAAGCCCAGATACTGCATCAGCACTACTAAGGCCTTTGTTCCCTTGTCGTTTTGCTGCGTCTCGGCTGATAACAGTTTGGTGTTTAGTACATGCAACACAGTCATGCTTCGCCTTAAAATACTAGCTTCATTAATAACCAACTGGCCAAAGTAAATGTATGTATGTAAAGCCCAGATACTGCATCAGCACTACTAAGGCCTTTGTTCCCTTGTCGTTTTGCTGCGTCTCGGCTGATAACAGTTTGGTGTTTAGTACATGCAACACAGTCATGCTTGGCCTTAAAATACTAGCTTCTGTAATAACCAACTGGCCAAAGTAAATGTATGTATGTAAAGCCCAGATACTGCATCAGCACTACTAAGGCCTTTGTCCCCTTGTCGTTCTGCTGCGTCTCGGCTGATAACAGTTTGGTGTTTAGTACATGCAACACAGTCATGCTTCGCCTTAAACTGGCCAAAGTAAATGTATGTATGTAAAGCCCAGATACTGCATCAGCACTACTAAGGCCTTTGTCCCCTTGTCGTTCTGCTGCGTCTCGGCTGATAACAGTTTGGTGTTTAGTACATGCAACACAGTCATGCTTCGCCTTAAACTGGCCAAAGTAAATGTATGTATGTAAAGCCCAGATACTGCATCAGCACTACTAATGCCTTTGTTCCCTTGTCGTTTTGCTGCGTCTCGTCTGATAACAGTTTGGTGTTTAGTACATGCAACACAGTCATGCTTGGCCTTAAAATACTAGCTTCTGTAATAACCAACTGGCCAAAGTAAATGTATGTATGTAAAGCCCAGATACTGCATCAGCACTACTAAGGCCTTTGTCCCCTTGTCGTTCTGCTGCGTCTCGGCTGATAACAGTTTGGTGTTTAGTACATGCAACACAGTCATGCTTCGCCCTTAACTGGCCAAAGTAAATGTATGTATGTAAAGCCCAGATACTGCATCAGCACTACTAAGGCCTTTGTACCCTTGTCGTTCTGCTGCGTCTCGGCTGATAACAGTTTGGTGTTTAGTACATGCAACACAGTCATGCTTCGCCTTAAACTGGCCAAAGTAAATGTATGTATGTAAAGCCCAGATACTGCATCAGCACTACTAAGGCCTTTGTCCCCTTGTCGTTCTGCTGCGTCTCGGCTGATAACAGTTTGGTGTTTAGTACATGCAACACAGTCATGCTTCGCCTTAAACTGGCCAAAGTAAATGTATGTATGTAAAGCCCAGATACTGCATCAGCACTACTAAGGCCTTTGTTCCCTTGTCGTTCTGCTGCGTCTCTGCTGATAACAGTTTGGTGTTTAGTACATGCAACACAGTCATGCTTCACCTTAAAATACTAGCTTCATGTATGATATACTATAAAAAAAATTTATGTTTTCCAATTTGTATGACCCTTGAGTTGTCCTAATTTTTGAGCCGCTAATCGTGTTTCGTTTTCTTCGTTTCCAAGATACAACGCTACGATTTCAATTTCCAAAATTGACCTTTTATGTTTTTACTTTTCAAGTTTTTGTATTACGATAGTAAATAGTTGTCGTTGTGGGAAACATAATTCCAAGGTGCAGATCTATTTGTTCTCTATTTGAAATTTTCCAAATTCAGGCACAAAATGTACTCTATCTTGTTAGAGACTACGTAGGAGTTTATCCATTTTCTGTTAGGAAAGCAATGTGCTTCCTGGAACAAAACTCTACAACGACATTGTCCTTCTAAAGGACTTCACTGACTCTACAAGTTATGACTTTCTGCATCAGAAACGTTATAGAGAATTTTGTAATCTTTTCGTGTGTGTGTTTCGTAGGGAATAGATTGATAGCAGATAAATAGATAGGCAGAAAGAGTAATATATAGAAAGACTAAATAAAATGGTACAGAATAAATAGAAGACATGTGTATATATATATATTAATATACATTACATAATAGGAAAATAACAGAAATATATTTAAGGTAAGGTTATTTGGGTAATGTACTGTTTTGACATTTTTCGTGGAAACGTTTTTATTTTTAATTTGTTAAAAAAATTAATATTTTAGAAACAATAATAAATGGACCAACGCTATACATAATATAGTTTAGGTGTTTACAGACTTACCCACATAACCATGGCAAGAAACATAAGGTTAACAACAAGCACTACCAATGCCGGAGTTTGGTATATCCAGTCATATATACTTGGTGTCATCCATGAACAGTGCCTGAGCACAGAATCACTGTGAACCTGTGACCAACAATACGCAACATGTATATTACATCGTTGGTAAATGTCATTGTTGATAAATTGGCATTGTTAGAAATACATTTAGTAAGCTTGAAAGTGACTCGATTAATAATAATTTTGCTAATAATAATTAATTAGAATAATTTTGCTATTTATCATAAAATAAATATTTATGACATGCGATGAGTAACCCATTTCTTAGTTGAGACACTATACCTACCAGAATGTAATAAAATTTTATGATGCATTATACTTAGGCCCAAAAGTGTCAGCTACAATTATGTTTCTACTAATACGTTGGGGTAAGCAGATATCTCTATCAGAAAAGACTAAAACTGTATCTATTATAACAAAATAAGGATGAAAAGTTTCTTTTAAGCACATCTCGTAGTTATGAGCTTACCTGGTTGTCGTACTTGTTGCCGGTCAAGGATTTTGCCACGACCCAAGCAACGACGATTGCTATAGGCACGCCTGTGGAGGAAAATGAAACTATTAGATGTTTGTTAACAATAAAACTCCAATAAAGGAAATGTTTTATCTGTAAATGTTTTACTGCTTTTAATCGAATGGACTCCACACACACACACACACACACACACACACACACACACACACACACACACACACACACACACACACACACACACACACACACACACACACACACACACACACACACACACACACACACACACACACACACACACACACACACACACACACACACACACACACACACACACACACACACACACACACACACACACACACACACACACACACACACACACACACACACACACACACACACACACACACACACACACACACACACACACACACACACACACACACACACACACACACATACACACACACACACACACACAAACACACACACAAACACACACACACACACACACACACACACACACACACACACACACACACATACACAAAGACATACATTGCTTCCTTCACAACTAATCTATGCGTGGATTTACTGATCCTCATTAAATACTCACCCCAACCTATAAACGCGCACACTCTTAGCTTTATGTTCTCCCTGTTGAAAGTTTCTACCACCAGTATGTACAAGTAAAGACCTGAAACAGAATCAGTTCCCACAAGTATATAGATTAGATTGTTATCTATGTAACAAGACTAAATATTTTTATTCGGGGGTAAACCTCTGTATTATCATGCACTTTTTAAAAAATTTTGTTTTTATTGTTAAGTTATTTTCTATATATATATATATATATATATATATATATATATATATATATATGTATATAATATATATATATATATATATATATATATATATACATATATATTTATATATATATGTATATATATATATATATATATATATATATATATATATATATATATATACATATATATTTATATATATGTATATATATATATATATATATATATATATATATATATATATATATATATATATATATATATATATATATATTAAAACAACATAGGTTATTCAAATACAAGAATATTTATTAATTTATATTCAAAGCTTTTCGTTGGTAAACAGTACCAACATCATCAGGAATGAAAATTACATGAATTGTAATTTTCATTCCTGATGATGTTGGTACTGTTTACCAACGAAAAGCTTTGAATATAAATTAATAAATATTCTTGTATTTGAATAACCTATGTTGTTGTTTTAAATTATTAAACAAGAAAACATATTATATATATATTGGTCATTCTTAGTATTGTAATTCCTGAGGATGTTGGTAATGTTAACCAACGAAAAGCTTTGAGTGTATTATTCAATAAATTATTCCTGTAATTAGTGTATATTATTTAATCTTAAAAATAATTTTAACAGGAAAACATATTTGATATTCTACATATATATATATATATATATATATATATATATATATATATATATATATATATATATACATATATATATATATATATATATATATACACACACACACACACACACATATATATATTGTAACATTTTGAAAATAGCAAATAAGAAATTGGCTAGATTAAATTGAAACTAATTTTAGGTAAAAGCCTAGAAAGGTTATAAAACATAAACAAGATATTTGAACGGTTGCATTAAGAAATTTGTTATATCAAATAACCTAACAAATAAAATTAAAACAAGATAATCTAATAATAATTATGTTTAAACAAAATTGTAAACTTTATTAACATAGGGCATAAGTAATTACTTGAGAGATAGAAGGTGAAAAACGGTTGTAAACAATGAAATGAAAGGTTGTGCTCCATAAATCCAGCCAAAACACACACATTTCGGAATTATTACAAAAGTGAAACGTAAAGACACTGCACACACAAAAATAATAGTATTTAAATAAACACTGGAAGGTTTGTTAAGGATAGGAAAGTTGAAACAGTATGTTAACCAAATTAAAACGGTGAAAATATTTCGTTGACATTAACAGATGTAAGAGCCAAAGAAAGTAGGTCAGTTACAGTCGACTCTAGTGGGAAGAAATGGAACTTCGTTACATGAGAGCCAAGGTTTATGTATAATTAAGATGAGTTTGGAAGGTGGAGAGGCCGCCATGTTTAAAACAATTTTTAAAAGTAAAAACGAAGCGTTAGTCAGTATGGCGTGGGACGCCGAGATAGCAGACCTACTCTGAGAACTCAAAATTCCATTTGGAGAATTTCGTCAAAATTATACAGATTTGTGAAGAAAATTGGCCAAATTAAAACAAGGATAAGTGAATTTAAAGCTATAGTACAGTGTTAATATAATTTGAAGTAACTAAAAAGAAGTTAAGTGTGTTAAATACAAAATCTAAAGAGAACTGAATCCTACGTGTTAACAAGCCACCTTCGAGAATTTATAAGTTGAGTATATAGCGCTATAGAAATAAACTTTAATGGACTTTTAAGATTATAAGGAAGTTTAAATTTGTACATTATTAGAATATCTTGTAATTAGTTAATAGTTAGTAATAAGAAACATAATCCAGTTCAAACAGTTTAGGGACCTTTTTGCTAATTCCAAATTTAAGTTTTTTCATCAGGAAGCTATTTATTGAAACTATTTTCTAAATTTAATCTTGTTTATCAAAATTTATTTAATTTAACCCAAGAGTTAAAAGATATAGCCCATGCATAAAACCCCGAGATATTAAGAGATCTTAGAAAATAGCCTAGGGTATAAAACCTTGTAACTAAAATTGAAGGAATTGAGTTTAGCCTATTGTGTTAAAACTTGTTAAGTTGTATTTTTTGTGTTCTGTTTATTGTGAATTAAAAAAATTGTTGTAATAAAGAATTTAAATTATTAATGAGTTATATATATTTTGTGTTACAAAAATATTTATGTTATATAAAAAAAATAAAATATTACAATATATATATATATATATATATAAGTTACGTGTTTCGTTATACGCGAAAAAGGTTTTAAAAATGATTAATTATTTTAACAAACCCTTATTAATTTTGATTAAATAAATATTGGAAACTATTACAAGATTTACTTTTATATATACCTTGGTTTACTCGCAGAGTACATGAAGTGGGAACTTGAATCAGGTTTTCTAATTCCCACATATTTTCATTTTAGGTTCTTAAGGTAATCTCTCATTATAATATTTATAGATTTTAGTATTTTCTAATATATCTCGAGTTGAGATGCATATACATCATCTAATTTACAAAATGTGAGAGTTGTCTAAATCTGTTATTACTTGTAACATCATCTTATATAAAATGTTCAATTAGTTTAAAATACTTCTTAAATTTTCTAGTTCAACAAAGTCGTTTATATTACGATATACAAAATCTCATTTATTTTTCAATTGTATTAAGTTTTCATCAATTAGATTAAAAGCTGTAATAATAAATACACAAAAACCTCTTAACCACAACCTTTTTTTTATTTTACCCTTATGTACATTTCAGTTACCAAGTAACCATCCTCAGAGGGATAACATACAAAGACTGCTACAAAGACTGTTAAAAGTTGTTGTTAATTCTTTCATAATACTGTTACTAAAGGAATATTGCGATTCAAGTTAATAAACTATTTTTATTTGCTCACTCTAATTATCTCTAATGATCTTGTCATATTTATTACCATCTTATGCATGTAAATTACCTGTTATAGGTTTTATTACGGATCCTAATCTGTCTATAAGACCCCTTTTTATTCCTTTATCATTACTACCTTTTAAAAGTTCAATTTCTAGTTTTTCATTTATTACATTTCCACTATGATTAACATATCTAAAATAATTAAATATATATCTAATTTTTTCCCATTGTTTGTTCCAGTTATCGTTACAATTGCCGCAGTTAATTATTTTATTTCATATAAAACATATTTTATATCATTATAATAGTAAGAAACAATGTTATTTAAATGGTTGACAAATTTTGTTTTACTAAAAGAGTGAACAAAGATATGGTAGGAGAATTCTGATTTTGCTGGTCCAAGGTCAATCGGGATTAATCAGAGGTTGTTGGTGATGTCTTTAACGTCTGCTGAGTCGGCATCTACTTCGGTTAGGAACAAGAGGGACCTGGAATATGATTCAAAGGAGAATTACATTTTGTTAAAAATGCCGTTCTAGGTCACACACACACACACACACGGGCAAGTTGCAGCCATATATTTATTTTGTCCTCACCAATAAACACAAATCGAAATCTATTGGGACCAGATAATCTCCCCGTTCAATGTTTGAAGCGAATGCTAATTTCGCTGTGGAGCATAAGCCTGTTAAATGTAAGATCTTTGCTTGACGACTAATACATATTGTATTTGCTGCTGTTATTTATGGTTTCGTGTTCTATATTTAATCGCTATTATTTTAGTCCGATATTATTTTTGTTAACATTTCTTATTAAGTGCTTATAACAACACAAAGGCATTTCTCTACGTGCTTCTGTATCTTTAGTAATAATCTTTTGTTATATTTAACACGTTTAATCTTTTATTGCATAATCTGTTAACCCATACGTTTCTATTTCTATTTCTAAAACGAAGCATATATTATTCCGGTTTGAGTTAATTACCTTCTAAAATAAAGTTTAGCATATAAGCTATAGGTGTTGACCATAAGTAGATCGATCTTTGATTAAAGTTAAATATCGTTAAAGTGATTTCGTTGAGTGATTTCAAAATTTATTGATTCGAACATTAATCTTTCATACTTAAATATTATTATAAATTGTCTATTTATTGCAACAAACATATGCTTTCTTATTTTGTTGTTTCTATCTACACTTAGTTCGGATTAAATTTTATTATTTCATTGCGTACAGAATCCTAGTATTGCTTTTAAAATTAGATATGTAATAATAAAAACGAACATATAATTCTATCGTCCGTTTCTACTGCATTAGTCTGAAAACCTACCCTGTTACAATAAATCCTTATTATCTGTCTAGATAAGTATTTCGGTTGGAATGTAATTAAATTGAATTTATCCGACGCGAAGTGTTTGCCACTTTTATATGCCACCATAACAGTAAACATATAATGAAAAACAACAAACGTTTCAAGAGGATGATCTGAGTCTCCGTTACGTGCCGTGCTTCAGCGAAACTTCAGCTGGGAAAACAATCTCTCTCCACATTGTATTTACCTTCCACTTGCATGAGTGAAGGTTTTAGTACTAAGATCCAATAAAACTCTGCATGTGTTCGCTATTATACTGCAGGTTTCCTGTAACTTCATATTTTAATAACACATTTGTAAATAAATTTAGTGCATGCACAATATTTAATTTAAATACACGTTATTATCCCCCCCCCTCTCTCTCTCTCTCTCTCTCTATATATATATATATATATATATATATATATATATATATATATATATATACAGTACAGTCTCGCTAATCCGGTCTCCGGTAATCCGGACATCCGGCTAATCCGGACGGCTAAAAATTTTGTTTAGTTATAGTATTTTATAGTACACAATCAGTCTGCCGTTCACAAAAATATTTATTTTTTTTATACGTCTATATTTGTTATTTTTTAAAGGGGGTTTCCTACTCTAATAGACAAATAATATAATTTATTCATTAAAATATGAATTTACCATATTATTTATTTCTTTTACCTATTAAAGTATCAAAGACATCTTGCGATAAACGAAAGATAAAGGACGTCAGGTCAGTTGTGTTGTCGGACGGATGCCACCTTTACTGCTTCTCGCAAGATTTCTGCTTAGTTGTCATTTAATTCTAGTGCGATATTGATCTGTGTTTTTTATTTACGTCTCGTTTAGTGTTCAGTGAAAATGGCGAATAAACGTAAGTCAGTGACAGTGACAATGGAATAAAAACTCCAAGCTTTATTTCGTATTGATGGGGTTGAATCGCTTACTAAATTTGCAAGAGTTAGGCGTGGGAAAACAAACTGTTTCCGATTGGAGAAAAAGCGACAGGAAATTGAAGATTTTTTTGCAAAAATGGTTAGTAAAGACAGTTTAGGCGGCAAAAGCACTTTAAAAAACCAAAAAATGAAACCTTAGTTTATGCTTTGTATGTTTGCTTTTGCCAACAACGGGAACCGGGTGTTCTATTATCGGGTGTAAATTTGCAAACGATCGCGTTGAAACTGAATGAAAAGTTAAAACCCACACATTTTACTGCCAGTGTGGATTGGCTGTCACGGTGGTAGGAACGACACGGCATCCGTCAACTCGGAATAAGTGGTGAAATTTTGTCAGGTGACAGTGATGCCAGTGAAAATTTCAAAGACAAATTTGGCAAGTTTCTCAGCGATGAAAACTTACAACCTTGTCAGGTGTTCAACGCTGACGAGACCGGATTAAATTATAAAATGTTCCCAAAAAAAACTTTAGCTTCCAAATTAGATACAGTAGCAAAGGCCATAAAGTTAAGAAAGAATGTATGACTTTGCTGCCCTGCAGTAATGCTTCTGGCGATCTAAAATATCCACTTTTGGTGATAGGGAAATCCGCAAAACCTAGTGTTTTTAAAAATGTAAATTTAAGTGTTCTACCGGTTCAATACAAGTTCCAAAAATCAGCGTGGGTGAACAGTCAAACTTTTAAGGACTGGTATTTTGAAAACTTTGTTCCAACAACAGAAAAGTTTTTAAAAGAGAAAAAACTCCCTCAAAACCGGCTTTACTCATTGATAATGCCCCATGCCACCCAAATGAAGAATTGCGTCATGGTGACATTTTTGTTAAATTTCTTCCTCCTATCGTCACGGCTCTCATTCAGCCGACGGAGCAAGGCGTGATGGAGGCGATAAATGGCAATATAGGAAAAAGTTAATTTTATCGCTTTTGTAACAACAAGAAGTAGATCCAGCAATTTACTGAAATTCTTAAAACAGTGACTATAAATGATGTCATTTATATGGCTGCAGAATCGTGGGAGGAAATTCAACCGTCTACACTCCAAAAAAACTGGAAAAAATTGTGGTCTGATATGCCACAGGAAAGTGAAAAATCCGACAGTCAACCTACTAATGATGACGCGGAATTTGTTCAGATGTGTCAACAATTAGAGGGTTGGGTTGAGTTGAAAGAAACTGATATTTCCGAGTGGATTATCAGTGATAATGACATTGATTATCAAGTGCTCAATCGTCGCGGTGTGCACTGCAAACGCAGAAAATGACAGCTCGAAAGAGGAAGACTACACAGACGAGCCGGACAGTCCAACTCATGATGGGACGGCTGCAATGCTGGAGGGGTTGATGACTTACTTTGAGAAACAAACTGATACGTCAACTGCGGAGCTACTGACCTTGCAACGCTTACGAGATCGTACTGTAAAACGACGTCATTCATAGTTAAAACAAAATAACATTACGGACTTATTTCACTAAGTTTTTTAAAGTTTATTTTTGTTTCAGTTTCATTTTTGTTTCAGTTGTTTGTGCGTTTATACAGTATAGTGTAAATAACTTTATGTCAATACATTTATTCAACGAGAAAGATGCTTTGATATTTATTTATGTCATACCTTTTCTGTTACAATTACAGGATTTTTTGCTAAATAAGCTATGAAATACTGTACTGTATAGCTATATTTAGGCCTCAATTTCACTAAAACCACAATTTCAATATGTTTCCCCGCCTAAAACACATATTGTATGCATTTGTTTGGCTTTTTCCGTCTAATCCGGACTTTCGTTGATCCGGACAGGGTCCGGTCCCATCAAGTCCGGATTAGTGAGACTGTACTGTATATATATATATATATATATATATATATATATATATATATATATATAATTTTTTCTGTTGAACGAAAACAAAGAAACTTGCATGTATAAACTCACCTTCGACAAACATCCAGAAGAAATTGGTGAGATGGAAGTAATGTAGTAAAATAATGAGCAGCACGCAGGAAGTCATGTTGCCTTGACTTGACATCTGCAACATAAGTCAGAGACGTTGAGATGTGAAATGTAGTCGTTATGGAAATAATTTACCTTCATAAAAGTGTCCAAACATAATAATATTCCTGTCCTTTATAAAAACACGCTGTTAAGGAATTATAGAAATCAAATATGGTTTTGGGGAGGAATTAATAATAATTAGGCAATAGAATTTAGTTTCAAACCAATCAATTATACTAAAATTCGAGACATAGGCTTTTATTATTTTAAAACTATGTGAATAGGATCGGAAAAGCGCGACAAACATCTGTTTTTCTACAGAATATTTGTTTTGTTTCGTATTGGTGCCGTCTTAAGTAAATACCTTATTGGTTGTCACAGAAAGATGTATTCCAGATAGTAATTAAATTATTATCGTAAAATATCTGTCGTACAATATAATGTGTAACATAACATCAAACATTTTATACAATCATTTGCTTACCGTCAATTTAAGCTAATTTATATCTGTATACAGTGTTACTAATATATTTGTGTATATATTTATATACGCACAATTATTTAAATGTGTCAAGGGCGTGACGACATCTCGAAGATATTCCAACTTGCAATCTTCTTAATTAGGCCAGTAAAAATAATATTAAATATCGAAATGTTGTTGCTGTTCATGACGAGCTGGTTGTTAATTTCTTATTACACTTTTGCTATTACTTGCGACCAGACCTTTTGTTAACTAAAGGTTGTTAAATTGTTAACTTACACTTGGAGGAAACGTATTCGCCTTACGACTTTTCAGCCTCGTATTTTTGCCACTAGAATTGCTGCAGTTGTGCTTCCTCGGTACCATTTTTTGAAAGTTAGAAGTGATGTGATGGAAGAGTATGTGTGATCTGGGCAGTGTTTGTTCATTTAGGATGTCATGACATAACATGTCATAACAGTATGAAATATATAGACATAGCATCACACATAAAAATGAAGGTTGAAGAAGTCGTAAGACGAAAACGTTCCTCCAAGTGTAACTTAACAATTTAACAACCTTAAGTTAACAAAAGGTCTGGTCGCAAGTAATAGCAAAAGTGTAATAAGTAATATTAAATATTTACGTTAAAAAAAATATGTATGAAAAACAATAAGGCTACTGAATGATGCTGGCACCGATAACGGCCAGCAAAAAGAATAATTGACGAAAAATAATTTCTGCCACCAGTGTGTTACTACTAGTTGATTGCGTAATAAATTAAGTCTATATAGCCGTAACTAATTGTTTCGAATGTTATGGTAAACATATCAGATTTTTGGACGCTTGAAGTCAGGTAGGAAAAAGGCGCCGAGCGATGAGCGCAAGATTTATGCAATCATAATAACTAATTTGTCGTCCCTAGGTGGCCTTCAGCTAATGGAGCGAGATTTTATTTTTTAAAATGAAATAGATTTAAGGAAATCGGTTCCTAAAAAGTGTCAGCCGCTCGCAACGAACCTACTAATTTTTATTGAATGAAAATACACCACTCATTATTATATTGAATTAATTGTGTTAAGTGTTAAATAAAAACGGTTGACTTGTGAGTCAGATACAACTATGGCATTTGTCTGTCTTAATATTAAAAAATAGCTCCGTGACATAACCTTAGTATATTTATGAAAACAGCGCCTATGGGTTTTCATTAACTCGCAAGATCTTTGTCCGTGTGTACTAGCGACAGACTCAAGAAAGCTTGAATAGAGTGCAGGAGGAATAAGGCGTGCAGACGATATCGTATCCGTTATGGAAACGTTGTCCGTATAAATAAATAGCTGTACCTGACTCGCTGTCCACCGCTAATCTCTTCATGTGTAAACATGATTAATAATTATTTTAAGGCTTATATTAATTTATAATTTATTAATTTATTTTTAAAAAATATTGAATAATAACATTTCAACCTTACATTATAGCCTACCATGAGTTATGCAACACAATGTGTATAGCAGCTGTTTCTAAAACATAACCTATACCGTAAAATCAGCTGTGTGAAATCATATGTTATAATTAAATTTATTTACGATGTATGATGAGCCTCGTAATTGGCTGAGATAATTTTTGTCTAGTATAACAAATAAAACAAATAAACCTGGAATTTAAAAGGAACGGCAGAGTCTTGGTGGAGAATCAACAGCTGGATGACTCATAAGAAAAATGTAAAGCCAAGTTTCTGGGAAGGTACAGGAAAAGGAGGTACTACGAAATGAAGCTATACACCCGGTCCGAATATTTTTTAGTGATGGTGAATAAAGCCAAAAACTTGGATCTACCAATACCTGAAACGTATTTGTTGAACAAAAATTATGATGCATTTCGGAACAGATGTCCGGAATGCCAGTCTAGAGGTTCACAGAGAATCGGTGGATTGTGCGTGCGCACGTGTATATACATACATGTATATATATATATATATATATATATATATATATATATTTATACAAATATGTGTTTAAGTCTATTATTTTGTAGAAAAAGTAAAGATGTTTAGCAATTTACCTGAAATGTAATTGTCAGAATCCACATGAAGTCAGCCAACATGTATGTACTCATCAAGTTCGTGTGGATCGTATTTCTGAGGCACCGCAAGTCCCTGGTCACATAACAAACTTATAAATTGAGGTTTTACTCTCTAGAGTTTACAATGTAGCAATTTACTTAAGTATATAATAGTTAGCTTAGCGTAAAGACTTACGTAGGGTTACTATCTTCTTCTCTTGTTCAGGTATATCTAGATGTTTATATTTACTCAGAAATCTTACATTTGATAAACGCTCCAAGGTTTACCCGCTATAACTCCATTTTGCCAGTTTATATTAAATGTGCCGAGATCTTTCCACTTAACTATACACACCTTAAACTGAAATGTGGGTGCTGGGCCTCAATATTAGCATACTAAATGCTGACTAAAATGACAAAGTAACGCTTTTAAAGTCGAGGCTCATCATAGGGATAAAGCGGTAAAATTAACGCCTCCGCATAAAGTATTTCCACTTCCAAAGTAACTTCTTGTTTGCTAAATTGTAATTTTGTAATAAGACCCTCCGATGATGATGACATGGTCATCGATAAGTACATAAAGGTTAAATCTTAAGTAACTTGTTTTATTTGTTATTTTTTATTATTTTGGTGGTATTGGGGTTATTTGGAATATTTTCATTGTAATATATTGTACCATTTTGCTCTTGATATTGTATACTATGAAAATGTAATGAATCAACCCAGTTTTCCGGAAATGTAATTTAGCAGTCAAAGCTGTTTGACCATCGTGCCTCTATCAACACCAATAATACGGTTTGTTTTCGTGCAGCAATATTATATCAGCCCTCGATAAGCCCAGATTGGATTAGGTTTCTCTGAGAGAATTATTCGTAGCTTCGTTACTTTGAACAAACGTAGCAACGTTACATTTCCAAACATTTAAACGAAAAAATTATTTCTAGAAGGCAATGATAATCTTTATGGGAAAGACAACCTATTGCTTTGTCATTTCTAAAATTTTATTTGAAAAATCTAATGTTGAAAATTATTATACCTACTTTGTACTATTGGAATTAAAGAAATAAAAACCCACTAGCCAGAATACAAAAATCTTCCATTTTACTAAAAATTACTTTATATACATCTTTAGAATATGATTGTGTTTAAATGATCCATTTAATTGAGATGTGCATTGCTGTTTGTGGTAAAATAAAAGATTTTTATATTGTGGTTTGGGGTTTTATATTTATTTAGTGAAAATTAGTCACCAGTGCTCAATATATTTATTAGTTCCTAACATTTGATTTAATTGTAAAATGAGTATTAATTTAGACACACACACACACTTAAACGGTCTGAATCAACGTTTCAATTAAGAAATTAATAATTTCCTATATTTTAAATAACAATTTTAATATTGAAATATTAAGGTTTTAATTTATGGTATAATAAACATAGTAAAGAGTCAAGAAGTCAGTAAAATTTTGAATAAGTATTATTAAGACAAATTAAAAATTATAATAGCATGAAACTGTAATAACTAACTAAATTTGACAAACGAGAGTGGAGTGAAAAATTTCAAAGTGTCGAAAAATGCTAACTTGAGAACTAGGCCACGTAGAACTATCATCGACATTTTGAAATGACCAGAGAAATCCATAATAAATAATAGTGAAAACAGAATTTAAAAACTGAAATAACAAAAAAGTTACAGCCATTTTAAAATGTCGGTCACCGTAATGTCGGTCAGCGCCTAGGACAACCACCATAAGGCCAGATGGGACCAAAATAGCCACGTTTCTGCCGTCTTCTTCCATCCATGGACGAGGGCTCCAGACTCGGCCTCCAGGACGTGGAAATGGAGAAAGACTTCCATCGACTGACCAGGGATGGCAACTTCCGATGTCCAGGGACCAAGGAATCCAGACGAGAGGACTCCGGCAGGGAAATCCTTGGCAAGTCATTTTCTCTATTATATACAAATTAACGTCAAATTTAGTCAGTTAAATTTATTAAATTCAAATTAAAAATTAAACTTAAACAATGACTTCATTCTATGTTGAAAAATTAAATAAATCTTAAAAGTGATAAAATTAATTCCTATAACAAAAATGTTTAAATAATGAATAACATACGCGCACATTTATACGGTCTGAATCAACGTTTCAATTAAGAAATTAATAATTTCCTATTTTTTAAATAACAATTTTAGTATTTAAATATTAAGGTTTTAATTTATGGAATGGTAAACATAGTAAAGAGTCAAGAAGTCAGTAAAATTTTGAATAATGAATAATAAATATTAAATTTACAAAGTGGTTTTGGCCATAAGCCAATCATTTTCAAGAAGACCAGATTTATTGAATCATATAAACCATAAAATTATTTATAATAAAATGTGAATTTACCAATTCAATCTTGAAATAAGAAGATAAAATTTTTTATTATGTTAAATTTGCAAATAATTTTATTTAAAAATGTGTAAATGGAATTAATGAATTGTATATGAAATGTAGGATTTAAATATGTGAAAAATAACAAACTTTTAATTAATAATTTGTAAAGAATTGAAAAGAAAATTATTTTAGTTTAAAATCAGTAATTAAATGCATTATAAAAACTTAAAGTATTTGAATTTATCCTGTGTTGAACAACCAATAAAAACTTTTTAGTTTTTTCCAACTGATAAATAATGATTATAAAATCAAAGTACAGTTTTAATCAAATTTCATTAATTAATAAATATATAAAATTCAAAACCTAATGTTTCTTCAAACGAGTTCTCTCCTGAGAACCAATTTATTGAGCTATTCTAAAAATTAGTTGTTTTTTTGTATTGAAACCCAGAGACGAAGTTTACTGGCAGATCATGTTTAAAGAACACAGGAGTATTTTTAAAGAGGTACCTTAGACATGATCATATTTTGCACGTCCCTCTGCTGAGCCTGCAGATCTCACGAAGTTTTAAGATTCTATGAAAATTTTGTGTGTTCATATAAATGTTGTTTCTTTCCAGCTGACTATTTTACTGACATGTGTTACTATATACAGACCCAACAAACCTGCCAACCATCTTAGGGGAGGTCATACAAACGTTAAGGTAGAAGTCAGCGGGAATAGGCTTGCATTTAGGCGTGGTCCATTACGCGGGAACACAAGACAAAATGTAGGGATCTTAACACGGTACACAAAACGGTGTGAGCAGCAGATATATAAATATATAATAAATATGTAATTCTGCAACAAAACAAAACCGAAGTGGAGCAAGGGGGACGTTGCAACACACACGCACGCACGCACAACGCACGCACGCGCGCACATACACACACACACACACACACACTTAGACGGCCAAAACCGTCTCAAGGGAAAAGATTGAGGCTAGCCCAAAATCTTTGCAAACATTGTTATAAGAAAAAAGTAATAAATTGTTAATTAGATTAAATAACAAACGTAGCAAATGTAAGTATAAAATTTTAGAAATGAACCACTGAAGCTAATTATAAAATTAGATAATAGATAATTGTGTTTAAAGCAAAATTAATGAAAAGGATATAATAGAAATTATGTACTAATAGAGTAAAAGAAAGAATGGTTGTGTAATTGCCCCAAAAACGATAAACTGTCGAGGGAAGAAGAAATATGTCTAAAGTAGCGAAACTCACGAACGGAAAGGGTTAGAAATGTCAATCAAGTTTGTAGCAGCATCTCAAATCATGATAATGGACCAAGGAATTATCTAAATTTACACCGCAAGGAGGCCTAGCTAAACAATCCCCTTGCAGGTCTGAACTGGCTTGTCTAAAGTAAACATAAAACACGGCTTGTAGAAGGGGTGGGGAACCGCCCTGGGAGAAAGCGAGTACAGAGACGCAAACAAGATATAGAACCGAACGGACGTATTTTTAGCAAGGACATCCAGAGACTTTTCCAGGATGATGATCCGTGGCTAAACACAACAACTAGCCCTAGATGAACGTGAATATGGTCTGCTTTGCGACGTTTCCACGTGAACGAACTTTTTATTATTTTTGTAAAATGTAAATTAATGTAGAAAATTATTAAAGACGGCCCTTAAACCGATCTAGTGCCTTTGCTGCTGACCCAAGGACTCCAGGACCACATCTGAGGGGAAACCAAGGATTCCAGGACAACATCCGAGGGACAAGAGGAACAATCACAGTGAAAGTTTTGGGGCAAGTGTAAATTTAAAAGTATAAACCAATTTTTAAAAATTTATAAATTTTCTAAAGAATAATTACCAGATTTTGGATAACAGTAAAATCATCAATTAATAAAAAAGTAAATTAAAATTAAGAGAATATATAAGCAATCGACTTATTTTCAAAAAGCTTCATAAAAGGTGGTTATAAAATAAAATATTGTTCCAATGATTAATATCAAATATGAAAATCAAATGATTTAAGTTACATTTATTTAACGAAAAAAATAGTCTATCCACTTGATATTCAAAATAAGAAATCAAGTAATGTATAAGTTAATGTCATAAGTATCAAGAGAATCTGGAAACAAAAGAATATGAAGTGATTTACTTTATAATCACAGTTTAAAATTGTCTATGTTCATCCGATATGAAGAAAACAGGATTAGAACATTGATTAAAAATAAATCAAGGGGATTACTTAGTAAAGTCCAGCAGAATTATGTTTGGGAGCACAGAAATAATTAAAACACAGTATTACTAAGAAGTAATTTCACCTGTTGCTTTCATGAAAGGGTTATATGGACATGCAAATAAAACAAATTAATATAAATTATTTTCTTGTCTAATTACCGTAAGATAAGACCTGTTCAAGGATAGACTATGCACCTTAAAGATGTTGAACAATGATATAAGCAAAATTTTGACAAATTTTAAGAAAATGTAGAAATAAATTAAAAAATCAGTTAATATGTATTTATTGTAAAAATAATTGCTTATTAATAAAGAAATGTAAAATGAGTTAAATTTTCAGAAAAAGTAAAGATCATGTAATAGAATCGATTTTAAATAATATTTCAAATTTAGAGAATACTGTAAAACAATTTATAACAAACAGTGGTTGAATTTATTAAAACCATCCTGTGGTGAAATTAATTAATTAAAATTCATAGAATTTTTCCAATCATTAAAAATAGTAGAGATTCAATTAATAACATAGAATTAAGAAAAAAGTTCGTTACAAATAATTTTAACCAAGGTATAAGAGATACATTAACTCTTAAGTAAGGTAAAAACCTTGTGTTTGGTTTTCCAAAACAAAGTCCAGGAATTTATTCACTGGCAGATCGAGCTCGATACACCAGGTACCAGAAACTAGTAAGTCGGGTGAGATCATATTTTGACAGCGGTCGGAATGGAGGGTGACGGCTCCCGCCGAGGAACGAGAAGTTAGGGAAGACCGCGACAAAATTGGCGACCGTGACAGGATGCGATTTAAGAAAGCAAAATAAATCGCATCCGTCTTTTTTAATATAATAAACTAAATAAATAAATAAAAGAAAACATTAAATAACTAAATAAAACCTAAGTACAAGCGTCGTAAAGCAAAGGGAATACATTGGAAGGGGTCATCGGGGCTAATATATAAAAAAAATTAGAAAGACAGAAATTCAGAGTAAAAAGAAGTTGAAAATTAATTGATAGAAATAAAATACAACTATGTCGAAGTCAGAGACCGACAAATTATTAGCTTACTTCAAAGCGGAGAAAGAAAAGGAGAAACAGGAAAGAGAGACAGAGAATGCCGCTAGAGAATAAAGGGAAAAAGGTAGAAAAGAAAGGAGAAGAGAATTAGAAGAAGAAAGAAAGTAGAGACAAAGAATATTAGAAGCATCCCAAATTGAAATAGAAAGTTACAAGAAAGAAGCGGAAACGAAAATGAATGAGCTAGAAAGCGCGTTAGTTGAATTTAAAAGTGAAGTAGATTATAAAAATAGAAAAACAAATAGAAAAAAATGTAGAAACAGTGCAACAAAAAATGAAAAGGGTGGAAGAGAAAATGAGAAGGGTAGGCGAAAAGGAAACGGTTAAACAAATTTGCATGCCAAGAGTTCTTGACCATTTTAATGAGGCAACCTATAAAAAAATTGAGTTTTAGAGCAATGAAAAAAAGACCCCATGAATTTTCTTAATGAGATTGAAGCACTCTTTGAAGAAATTGACAGTGCAATGGATGAGGCGACCAAATTGAAAATAGTCGAGAAATATCTAAAAGGAGCTGCGGATGCATTGGTGGAGAGCGATAAAAATGGGGACAGAATGATATGACTAATTTAGCGATGAATTTGTCAGGCATTATTAGAGCTTTCACCAAACAGAAAGGGTTAGGCGCCAAATAAATCAGGGGCGATACTACCCAAATGGCCCGTATAGCATGGCAGAGTATTTTGTCATGATGATAAACCGCGCAAAAAATTTAAATCCGGTTATCCCTGAGCAACACCTGATTTTCATGATAATGAGACATTATGGAAGCAATGTTCAGCTTGCAAGAGTAGGAAACCCTACAAGTAATATCAGGAACGCTATTACATTCCTCCAATAAATTAACAATGTCTCAGAAAGTGAAAGGAAGGGAAACGGGAATGGGAACCAACATACCACCAGGGGTTCACAACGGGAGGTCACATCTAACCCAAGACCTAACACTAATCAGCGGTCCTATTGTGAATCCAAGGAGAAACCTAAAACCAAGTATCCGCAAAACCCTAATCCTTCCTCAGCCATCCCGGGACCTAGTGACCAACAGAAAAAAAACTAGGAAGTATGGTCTTTTGTCGATATAATAAAGGTAGGTTCCCCAGGTTAGAGATCCAGCATAACAACAAGAACAAAAATATGCCGGTTTGTCATCATGACAAACAAATAAGCCTGGGTGGACTGTCCATGAATTTAAGGGACGAACTACTATAGGAGGAGGAAGACCCAATACATCCAAATAGTCAAATAGATCCGTGTCTGGCTATTCAGTGTTACATAAACGGATATGAAATAACGGCAGAGATTGACACCGGTGCTCAAATGTCGGTAATTCAGCCTAGCCACAATGAGTTCTATGAACTCCCAGTGGCTAATGTTGGTCTGATGACAGCATTGGGGTCCGGATTAAAGAGAGTTAAACAACAGACAATGCTGCCAGTAACATTGAACGAAGGGGCCATGCATCTGGTATTTTTGGTCGTAGACTGCTTAAGGGTCGACCTATTACTAGGCATGAACGCTTTAAGAAAAATGAAGTTCCGTATAAACCTGGAACGCTCGTTCATCACTTACGAGATTCATGGACAGTTGCTACACCAGGACTTTATTAAACCAGCTGTTCTAAAAACAAAAGAATCAACAATAAAAATAAAGAAAGCAAGGAAGAGGTGAAAAAAATAAATTATAAAAATTCAAATGAAAAAAGTAGGATTGAAAGTCACAGTGAGAAGGAATACGGTGATCCAAGAAAAACTAGCTACTCTACATCTATTAAGCTACAAAAGGAGGGGTCAAGTAGGAGTAGCGAGGAGGGGCTACATCCAACGTCCTGTCACGCTTCACAGGACAGTACTTTAAAAAACCAAAGAACGGGTTCCTAAGTACACCCAAAATCACGGTGAACTTAATGTAACCAATAATAAAAAACTAAATAATTTAAAAACAATAACTATAGATAATCCCAAGTCCGCAGGGCATGACCCGAGAAGAAGCGGAGAACAAGAGATTAAAGGAGGTAATTGTAAATAACAAGATGGCTAAAAGGTTGAAGTTTACAAATTAAATAAAAAATTAAAGAAAAACAGTAAAGAAATTCTGAAATTTAAGGGAGTAGATAGCATTGATGGTGACCTACAAGGGAAAGAAAATGAGGGTAAAGCGGAATCAACATTGCGGCTAAAAACAAATAAAATAAAAAATAAAAATGGTCCAAAGAGACCGGAAATGAAAGAAAGCGTAGTAAACAAAGGAAAGATAGGAGAACGGAAGAAATTAATTTAAAAAGGCTTTAAGCTGAAACAAATACGGGTAGAACCCAAAAATGAAAAATTAAACACTTCAAAAAGAAACAAATTAGCTGCAATAAACATCTCCAAATGACCTAACCTTCGAAAGCCCTGTCGGATTAAACAAAATTTACAAACCCTAAAGCAAGAAAACAAATTGGAAAAATAAAAGAAGAGCAAATATTTAAAGTAGTAAGGTATAGGACAAAAATTAACCGAAAAAAATATGCACAGTGGAGAAATTTGAAGAGACTTAAGAAAAAGAAGAAATTGTCAAAAGAAGAAAAAAATAAACAGTGGCTAAATTTAAATTACTTTCAAGTGGGAAATGGTCAAACTGACCAGTCTATATTAAGTAGTAGGAGAAAAAGAAAAATTACAAATGTTACTAAAAGAGTTCCAAGACGTTTTCAGTGAGCAACCAGGAAAATCAACAAAGTACGTTAAGTGTATGTTTATACACTTAGAATTAAAAATGGAGAAACCTTTGTAAAGAGAAACTACCCGATTCCCATCAACTTTCGTAAACAGGTCGAGGAGGAAATCAACAAAATGTTACGATACGACATAATAGAAAGGTCTAGAACACCTTATATAAACCCAATGATTACGGTCGTTATACCTGACAAGTCCATAAGGTTATGCCTGAATGCTAGGAAGTTGAACGAAGTTACGGTACCCGACTACGAAAAACCGCCCCGAGTGTAGATGACATCTTGCATAAAGGGCGAAACAAGCGGTATATTTCCAAGATTGACTTGACTTCAAGTTTTTGGCAAGTGCCATTAACGCATGAATCGAGGAAATATAGTGGCTTTCTGTTTGATAATAAAGTATATAACTTTAAAGTAGTCCCCCTTGGGTTACAGAACTCCCTAGCAGCCCTAGTCAGGACAATAGACCTAACATTGAGGCCAGAAATAAGCAATAATGTCTTGGTTTATGTGGACGATCTATTATGTCTATCAGAAACGTTCGAGGAACATATCGAGCATTTGCGAACGTTATTCACCAGATTCAGGGAAGGGAACATTACAATAAATCCCAAGAAAACAATGTTCTGTCAACGGGAGGTGAAGTTTCTAGGTTATGTCTATCAGAAACGTTCGAGAAGCATATCGAGCATTTGCAAACGATATTCCCTAGATTCAGAGAAGGGAACATTACAATAAATCCCAAGAAGACAATGTTCTGTCAACGGGAGGTGAAGTTTCTAGGTTATGTCTATCAGAAACGTTCGAGGAACATATCGAGCATTTGCGAACGATATTCACCAGATACAGGGAAGGGAACATTACAATAAATCCCAAGAAGACAATGTTCTGTCAACGGGAGTTGAAGTTTCTAGGTTATGTCTATCAGAAACGTTCGAGGAACATATCGAGCATTTGCGAACGTTATTCACCAGATTCAGGGAAGGGAACATTACAATAAATCCCAAGAAGACAATGTTCTGTCAACGGGAGGTGAAGTTTCTAGGTTATGTCTATCAGAAACTTTCGAGGAACATATCGAGCATTTGCGAACGATATTCACCAGATACAGGGAAGGGAACATAACAATAAATCCCAAGAAGACAATGTTCTGTCAACGGGAGGTGAAATTTCTAGGTTATGTCTATCAGAAACGTTCGAGAAGCATATCGAGCATTTGCGAACGATATTCACTAGATTCAGGGAAGGGAACATTACAATAAATCCCAAGAAGACAATGTTCTATCAACGGAAGGTGAATTTTCTAGGTTATGTCTATCAGAAACGTTCGAGAAGCATATCGAGCATTTGCGAACGATATTCACTAGATTCAGGGAAGGGAACATTACAATAAATCCCAAGAAGACAATGTTCTATCAACGGGAGGTGAATTTTCTAGGTTATGTCTATCAGAAACGTTCGAGAAGCATATCGAGCATTTGCAAACGATATTCACTAGATTCAGGGAAGGGAACATTACAATAAATCCCAAGAAGACAATGTTCTGTCAACGGGAGGTGACGTTTCTAGGTTATGTTTTCAATCAGCGGGGAGTGTCATCAGATCCTGACAAACTCCAAGCAATTCACGAATTCCCGGTTCCGAGAAATAAACGACAATTACAATCGTTTCTAGGATTCGTGAACTACTACTCCCGCTTTACCAGCAAGTATCCACAAGAAACTTCACGCCTGTTAACACTATTACGTAAAGAGCAACCCTGGGTCTGGGGTAACGAAATGCAAATAACTTTCGTACGAGTAAAAGGCCTGTTTATCGAAGCAGTTACATTGATACATCCGAGGGAGGGACAAGGAACATTTTTACAAACGGATGCTAGCGACAAAGCCATTACTTGTCAACTTTGCCAAAAAGATGACGAAGGGCAATTGCAGGTTATAGGGTTCGTATCCAGGACATTGAAAAAGGCGGAGTTAGTCTACACGGTATGTGAAAAAGAATTGCTGGCTATAGTACATGGTCTAAAGAAATTTCGACAACTGATTCTAGGGGCACCGTTAACAATAATTACGGACAATAAAGCCTTGAAATTCTTATATTCCTGTAGCCTGACCAACTCAAGGATAACTAGATGGGTACTCGCCATACAAGAATACCAGCCTATAATGTTGCATTGCCCGGGCAAAGAGAATGTTCCCTGTGACAACGAAAGTCAAATGTACCAATACGAGGGAGAAGTGGGTAAAGGACAAAATGATCAGACGATTGTGAAAATTGGTCAACTCAAATTAGAATGTCCCATCTCGTTAATAAATATGTTTCAAAACTTACGAGCAACTCAAGAACAGGAACCAGAGTTGTCCCAAATAATAAATAATATCGACAGGTATAAAAACTATGCGATAATAGAAAATGTTTTGTGTAAAAAGATAAAACAGAAATATAAACTGGTACTGCCCACTGAAAATATTGAAATGTGCGTAGATCAAATACATAAAATCTATGCACATATTGGACGAAACAAAATCTATAAAATGTCAAATAATAGTATATACATTAAAAATGCGTACAAACAAATTGTACAAACCATAAGAAAATGTTGTATATGTCAACTGGCTAAAGTATCAAATAGATACAGCCAAGCCCGAACACAGACAATTTTAACACAATATCCTGGTGAAATGGTAGCCATAGATTATTTAGGTCCCTTGCCTAAAAGTACAGGAGGGGCAAGGCATGTCTTGGTGGTAATTGATATATTCTCGAAACTAGTAAAACTGTATGGAGTCAAACGCCCGAATACAAGGAGCCGCATTGAAAAACTGACAAACCCGTCAGAATACTTTCAGATTGTGGATGCGCGTTTACTTCCCGACAGAAGAGATTATGGATGGATTGGAACTAAATCCGACATACATTAATCCCTGTCAGGCATCCACAAGTAAACCATGCGGAGAGAGTAAACCAAAAACTGGGAAGGATTCTGAGGACCTATTACCATGAGGTGCAATCCTCATGGATGAGATACCTACCATGTATTGAACAAGTTTTCAACAACACTCCACATCCAAGTACACCATGGGGAGGAACCTCGATATATATATATGGGAGGAATTATTACTGAGGGTTGTAGGAATCTCGATCGAACACCACAAAGAGAGAGAATGTAGCTTGTATTCCATCTCATAAGAAGGGCAGGTGAACAAGGGGCGCAAATTAAAAATAGGAACATACGAGAAATAATATTTGAACCAGGAGACATTGTTTTAATTACTAGGCCTAACCGCTCCAATGTCATAAAAAATGAGACGGAAAAACTGCTTCTAAATTACCAAGGTCTATATAAAATCACCAAAAAGATGGGTGGTAGAACTTACGAAGTGGCTAATATTGTTACGAATAAAATTAGGGGCATATACGATATTAGAGATATAAAAAACATATTGAGTAAATCATGTAATTTACATTCATTTTAATATCAATAGTAGCTTAAAAGAAACATAGAATAGTTTGTCATAGGGAAATTGAATAGAATTTATAATAGAAAGTATATAAAATAAAACAATTTAATGTCTCTAAAATAAATAAATAATAAATAAATAAATACAATAAATAACAGTCTTTGTTAAATACATTTCTCAGATGAATATGTAGAAATTGCATGAAAAAAAATAAAAATCCATATTTTCAGCGATATTCGTTGACAAGTTTGCGAAACTATTATCTCTATTTTGTTATCACTTTTGTTGGAACTCCAGCGACTCTCAGAACCAAATTTTTATATTAATAAATAAATAACCAACAGAGGGTTAATCAAAATCTTTTGACAAATTAAAATTCTTTCGTTACCAACAAGTAACAAGTTCAGACCTAAATACAAAACAGGGCTACATTTATAAGTCTGCATTGAAATCAATAGTACGTGTAAATCATCTGTGTCAATAGTATTATTCACCTTCAAAATAAGCTTACGAATAAGGCGACATAAAGCTGTTGAAGCCCATTGGAAAAAAGTATTCACTATAACACAAAGAAATATATGCTTCCTTGGGAATACCTACTTAAAATATAAAAATATCCATACGGCAATGCCAAGCGCAATCAAGGATATGGTATATCCACCGAAGTAAATCATCGTGGTAACCTCAATGCCAGGCTCGAAGTCCTCAGTTTCCTTCATCCTCAAGTCACTGCAAGCAGTGTAGTCGGTATAGTTGTCCCATGTGCTGTTCAGGTAACACCATCTGCTGGCGTTTTCTGAAAGTACACACAATATCGAAACATGAAGCAATATTCCAAAAATATAGTTTGATAGATTAAACAATTAGTTCGAGAGCTGCAAGTCAGTGCCTGGTTGTTATTATTTTATGTTCATACGGAACTTAGATTTTAAACTTTTACCACTTCCGAAATTAAAGACATAGCGTTATATTAAAACGGAGACACATTTGAAATAAACAAACAATTAGTTTTGTTTCTGATAATACGGGGAAAAGTTTATCCCGCACTATAAAGTAACATAGGTAAGTAGGGAGATTTTCTTTGCACAGTGTGTATAATAAGGGTTGAATTACAATAAGGGTTGAAAGTGGAGGATAGTGAGATAAAATTCAGAAGGCCGATTCGAATGTCAGACACTCTAAAACATTTTACTAATGTCTTGAAAGAAAAGGAAGTTAAAGAAAGTGACATATTGATTACTTTGAATGTAAAGTCATTATTTACCACCGTTCCTACCGCCATAGTGCCGCTACCGGGTATTCTCAGTCTCCAGCCTCAATATTTGTGTGCCGTTTGAACGATGTTAAGAAGCAACGGCTTTAAGGACTATGTGATTTTTAAGGCGTTGCACCACCAAAGTGTCCAGCTCATATATCTCAATACTGAGTCACGCCAGCACCCTCGTCCTAACAGACAAACCGGCCTTCATTCTAAGGACCACGAAGCTGTTACCCTGAGAGTAGCGTTTAGAAACAATGGCTTTAAGGACTTTGTCATTTATAAGGCTTTGCACCACCTAAGACTCTGACTACATATATCTCAATACTGAGTCACGCCAGCACCGTCGTTATAAGATGCAAACTGGCCTCACTCCAAGGACCATCCGGCTTTACTCTAAGGAAAAAGAATCAGTTACCCTGAGAGTATCGTTTAGAAGTAATGGTTATACGGACTATGTCATTTATAAGGTGTTACAAAACCAAAGGTTCCGGGACATATATCTCAATACTGCGCCTCGACAGCATCCTCGATCTAACAGAAAAACCGGCCTCCATTCTAAGGAACATGAAACTATTACCCTGAGAGAAGCGTTTAGACGCAATGGCTATAAGTACTAAGTCATATATAGGGCGTTGCTCCACCAAAGTGTCCGGCACATATATCTCAATATTGAGTCACGCCAGCACCCCCATTTTAACAGACAAACCGGTCTCCATTCTATTGACCTTGATCCTATTACCCTGAGAGTAGCGTTTAGAAGCAATGGCTATAAGTACTAAGTCATATATAGGGCGTTGCTCCACCAAAGTGTCCGGCTCATATATCTCAATATTGAGTCACGCCAGCACCCCCATTTTAACAGACAAACCGGTCTCCATTCTATTGACCATGATCCTATTACCCTGAGAGTAGCGTTTAGCAGCAATGGCTATAAGTACTAAGTCATATATAGGGCGTTGCTCCACCAAAGTGTCCGGCTCATATATCTCAATATTGAGTCACGCCAGCACCCCCATTTTAACAGACAAACCGGTCTCCATTCTATTGACCATGATCCTATTACCCTGAGAGTAGCGTTTAGAAGCAATGGCTATAAGTACTAAGTCATATATAGGGCGTTGCTCCACCAAAGTGTCCGGCTCATATATCTCAATATTGAGTCACGCCAGCACCCCCATTTTAACAGACAAACCGGTCTCCATTCTATTGACCATGATCCTATTACCCTGAGAGTAGCGTTTAGAAGCAATGGCTATAAGTACTAAGTCATATATAGGGCGTTGCTCCACCAAAGTGTCCGGCTCATATATCTCAATATTGAGTCACGCCAGCACCCCTATTTTAACAGTCAAACCGGTCTCCATTCTATTGACCATGATCCTATTACCCTGAGAGTAGCGTTTAGAAGCAATGGCTATAAGTACTAAGTCATATATAGGGCGTTGCTCCACCAAAGTGTCCGGCTCATATATCTCAATATTGAGTCACGCCAGCACCCCCATTTTAACAGTCAAACCGGTCTCCATTCTATTGACCATGATCCTATTACCCTGAGAGTAGCGTTTAGAAGCAATGGCTATAAGTACTAAGTCATATATAGGGCGTTGCTCCACCAAAGTGTCCGGCTCATATATCTCAATATTGAGTCACGCCAGTACCCTCGTTCTAACAGACAAGCCGGCCTTTATTATAAGGACCATGAAGCAGTTACCCTGAGAGAAACGTTTAGCAGCAATGTCTTAAAGGACTATGTCACTTATAAGGCGTAGCACCACCAAATTGTCCGGCTCATATATATCAATATTGAGTCACGCCAGCACCCCCATTTTAACAGTCAAACCGGTCTCCATTCTATTGACCATGATCCTATTACCCTGAGAGTAGCGTTAGAAGCAATGGCTATAAGTACTAAGTCATATATAGGGCGTTGCTACACCGAAGTGTCCGGCTCATATATCTCAATATTGAGTCACGCCAGCACCCCCATTTTAACGGTCAAACCGGTCTCCATTCTATTGACCATGATCCTATTACCCTGAGAGTAGCGTTAGAAGCAATGGCTATAAGTACTAAGTCATATATAGGGCGTTGCTACACCGAAGTGTCCGGCTCATATATCTCAATATTGAGTCACGCCAGCACCCCCATTTTAACAGACAAGCCGGCCTTTATTATAAGGACCATGAAGCAGTTACGCTGAGAGAAACGTTTAGCAGCAATGTCTTAAAGGACTATGTCACTTATAAGGCGTAGCACCACCAAATTGTCCGGCTCATATATCTCAATATTGAGTCACGCCAGCACCCCCATTTTAACAGACAAACCGGTCTCCATTCTATTGACCATGATCCTATTACCCTGAGAGTAGCGTTTAGAAGCAATGGCTATAAGTACTAAGTCATATATAGGGCGTTGCTCCACCAAAGTGTCCGGCTCATATATCTCAATATTGAGTCACGCCAGCACCCCCATTTTAACAGACTAACCGGTCTCCATTCTATTGACCATGATCCTATTACCCTGAGAGTAGCGTTTAGAAGCAATGGCTATAAGTACTAAGTCATATATAAAGGGCGTTGCTACACCAAAGTGTCCGGCTCATATATCTCAATATTGAGTCACGCCAGCACCCCCATTTTAACAGTCAAACCGGTCTCCATTCTATTGACCTTGATCCTATTACCCTGAGAGTAGCGTTTAGAAGCAATGGCTATAAGTACTAAGTCATATATAGGGCGTTGCTCCACCAAAGTGTCCGGCTCATATATCTCAATATTGAGTAACGCCAGTACCCTCGTTCTAACAGACAAGCCGGCCTTTATTATAAGGACCATGAAGCAGTTACCCTGAGAGAAACGTTTAGCAGCAATGTCTTAAAGGACTATGTCACTTATAAGGCGTAGCACCACCAAATTGTCCGGCTCATATATCTCAATATTGAGTCACGCCAGCACCCCCATTTTAACAGACAAACCGGTCTCCATTCTATTGACCATGATCCTATTACCCTGAGAGTAGCGTTTAGAAGCAATGGCTATAAGTACTAAGTCATATATAGGGCGTTGCTCCACCAAAGTGTCCGGCTCATATATCTCAATATTGAGTCACGCCAGCACCCCCATTTTAACAGACTAACCGGTCTCCATTCTATTGACCATGATCCTATTACCCTGAGAGTAGCGTTTAGAAGCAATGGCTATAAGTACTAAGTCATATATAAAGGGCGTTGCTACACCAAAGTGTCCGGCTCATATATCTCAATATTGAGTCACGCCAGCAACCCCATTTTAACAGTCAAACCGGTCTCCATTCTATTGACCTTGATCCTATTACCCTGAGAGTAGCGTTTAGAAGCAATGGCTATAAGTACTAAGTCATATATAGGGCGTTGCTCCACCAAAGTGTCCGGCTCATATATCTCAATATTGAGTCACGCCAGCACCCCCATTTTAACAGTCAAACCGGTCTCCATTCTATTGACCATGATCCTATTACCCTGAGAGTAGCGTTTAGAAGCAATGGCTATAAGTACTAAGTCATATATAGGGCGTTGCTCCACCAAAGTGTCCGGCTCATATATCTCAATATTGAGTAACGCCAGTACCCTCGTTCTAACAGACAAGCCGGCCTTTATTATAAGGACCATGAAGCAGTTACCCTGAGAGAAACGTTTAGCAGCAATGTCTTAAAGGACTATGTCACTTATAAGGCGTAGCACCACCAAATTGTCCGGCTCATATATCTCAATATTGAGTCACGCCAGCACCCCCATTTTAACAGACAAACCGGTCTCCATTCTATTGACCATGATCCTATTACCCTGAGAGTAGCGTTTAGAAGCAATGGCTATAAGTACTAAGTCATATATAGGGCGTTGCTCCACCAAAGTGTCCGGCTCATATATCTCAATATTGAGTCACGCCAGCACCCCCATTTTAACAGACTAACCGGTCTCCATTCTATTGACCATGATCCTATTACCCTGAGAGTAGCGTTTAGAAGCAATGGCTATAAGTACTAAGTCATATATAAAGGGCGTTGCTACACCAAAGTGTCCGGCTCATATATCTCAATATTGAGTCACGCCAGCACCCCCATTTTAACAGTCAAACCGGTCTCCATTCTATTGACCTTGATCCTATTACCCTGAGAGTAGCGTTTAGAAGCAATGGCTATAAGTACTAAGTCATATATAGGGCGTTGCTCCACCAAAGTGTCCGGCTCATATATCTCAATATTGAGTCACGCCAGCAACCCCATTTTAACAGTCAAACCGGTCTCCATTCTATTGACCATGATCCTATTACGCTGAGAGTAGCGTTTAGAAGCAATGGCTATAAGTACTAAGTCATATATAGGGCGTTGCTCCACCAAAGTGTCCGGCTCATATATCTCAATATTGAGTCACGCCAGCACCCCCATTTTAACAGACAAGCCGGCCTTTATTATGAGGACCATGAAGCAGTTACGCTGAGAGAAACGTTTAGCAGCAATGTCTTAAAGGACTATGTCACTTAAAAGGCGTAGCACCATCAAATTGTCCGGCTCATATATCTCAATATTGAGTCACGAAAGCCCCCCCATTTTAACAGACAAACCGGTCTCCATTCTATTGACCATGATCCTATTACCCTGAGAGTAGCGTTTAGAAGCAATGGCTATAAGTACTAAGTCATATATAGGGCGTTGCTACACCGAAGTGTCCGGCTCATATATCTCAATATTGAGTCACGCCAGCACCCCCATTTTAACAGTCAAACCGGTCTCCATTCTATTGACCATGATCCTATTACCCTGAGAGTAGCGTTAGTAGCAATGGCTATAAGTACTAAGTCATATATAGGGCGTTGCTACACCGAAGTGTCCGGCTCATATATCTCAATATTGAGTCACGCCAGCACCCCCATTTTAACAGTCAAACCGGTCTCCATTCTATTGACCATGATCCTATTACCCTGAGAGTAGCGTTAGAAGCAATGGCTATAAGTACTAGGTCATATATGGGGCGTTGCTACACCGAAGTGTCCGGCTCATATATCTCAATATTGAGTCACGCCAGCACCCCTATTTTAACAGACAAGCCGGCCTTTATTATAAGGACCATGAAGCAGTTACGCTGAGAGAAACGTTTAGCAGCAATGTCTTAAAGGACTATGTCACTTATAAGGCGTAGCACCACCAAATTGTCCGGCTCATATATCTCAATATTGAGTCACGCCAGCACCCCCATTTTAACAGACAAACCGGTCTCCATTCTATTGACCATGATCCTATTACCCTGAGAGTAGCGTTTAGAAGCAATGGCTATAAGTACTAAGTCATATATAGGGCGTTGCTCCACCAAAGTGTCCGGCTCATATATCTCAATATTGAGTCACGCCAGCACCTCCATTTTAACAGACTAACCGGTCTCCATTCTATTGACCATGATCCTATTACCCTGAGAGTAGCGTTTAGAAGCAATGGCTATAAGTACTAAGTCATATATAAAGGGCGTTGCTACACCAAAGTGTCCGGCTCATATATCTCAATATTGAGTCACGCCAGCACCCCCATTTTAACAGTCAAACCGGTCTCCATTCTATTGACCTTGATCCTATTACCCTGAGAGTAGCGTTTAGAAGCAATGGCTATAAGTACTAAGGCATATATAGGGCGTTGCTCCACCAAAGTGTCCGGCTCATATATCTCAATATTGAGTCACACCAGCACCCCCATTTTAACAGACAAACCGGTCTCCATTCTATTGACCATGATCCTATTACCCTGAGAGTAGCGTTTAGAAGCAATGGCTATAAGTACTAAGTCATATATAGGGCGTTGCTCCACCAAAGTGTCCGGCTCATATATCTCAATATTGAGTAACGCCAGTACCCTCGTTCTAACAGACAAGCCGGCCTTTATTATAAGGACCATGAAGCAGTTACCCTGAGAGAAACGTTTAGCAGCAATGGCTATAAGTACTAAGTCATATATAGGGCGTTGCTCCACCAAAGTGTCCGGCTCATATATCTCAATATTGAGTCACGCCAGCACCCCCATTTTAACAGTCAAACCGGTCTCCGTTCTATTGACCATGATCCTATTACCCTGAGAGTAGCGTTTAGAAGCAATGGCTATAAGTACTAAGTCATATATAGGGCGTTGCTCCACCAAAGTGTCCTCCTCATATATCTCAATATTGAGTCACGCCAGCACCCCCATTTTAACAGTCAAACCGGTCTCCATTCTATTGACCATGATCCTATTACGCTGAGAGTAGCGTTTAGAAGCAATGGCTATAAGTACTAAGTCATATATAGGGCGTTGCTCCACCAAAGTGTCCGGCTCATATATCTCAATATTGAGTCACGCCAGCACCCCCATTTTAACAGACAAGCCGGCCTTTATTATGAGGACCATGAAGCAGTTACGCTGAGAGAAACGTTTAGCAGCAATGTCTTAAAGGACTATGTCACTTAAAAGGCGTAGCACCACCAAATTGTCCGGCTCATATATCTCAATATTGAGTCACGAAAGCCCCCCCATTTTAACAGACAAACCGGTCTCCATTCTATTGACCATGATCCTATTACCCTGAGAGTAGCGTTTAGAAGCAATGGCTATAAGTACTAAGTCATATATAGGGCGTTGCTACACCGAAGTGTCCGGCTCATATATCTCAATATTGAGTCACGCCAGCACCCCCATTTTAACAGTCAAACCGGTCTCCATTCTATTGACCATGATCCTATTACCCTGACAGTAGCGTTAGTAGCAATGGCTATAAGTACTAAGTCATATATAGGGCGTTGCTACACCGAAGTGTCCGGCTCATATATCTCAATATTGAGTCACGCCAGCACCCCCATTTTAACAGTCAAACCGGTCTCCATTCTATTGACCATGATCCTATTACCCTGAGAGTAGCGTTAGAAGCAATGGCTATAAGTACTAGGTCATATATGGGGCGTTGCTACACCGAAGTGTCCGGCTCATATATCTCAATATTGAGTCACGCCAGCACCCCTATTTTAACAGACAAGCCGGCCTTTATTATAAGGACCATGAAGCAGTTACGCTGAGAGAAACGTTTAGCAGCAATGTCTTAAAGGACTATGTCACTTATAAGGCGTAGCACCACCAAATTGTCCGGCTCATATATCTCAATATTGAGTCACGCCAGCACCCCCATTTTAACAGACAAACCGGTCTCCATTCTATTGACCATGATCCTATTACCCTGAGAGTAGCGTTTAGAAGCAATGGCTATAAGTACTAAGTCATATATAGGGCGTTGCTCCACCAAAGTGTCCGGCTCATATATCTCAATATTGAGTCACGCCAGCACCTCCATTTTAACAGACTAACCGGTCTCCATTCTATTGACCATGATCCTATTACCCTGAGAGTAGCGTTTAGAAGCAATGGCTATAAGTACTAAGTCATATATAAAGGGCGTTGCTACACCAAAGTGTCCGGCTCATATATCTCAATATTGAGTCACGCCAGCACCCCCATTTTAACAGTCAAACCGGTCTCCATTCTATTGACCTTGATCCTATTACCCTGAGAGTAGCGTTTAGAAGCAATGGCTATAAGTACTAAGGCATATATAGGGCGTTGCTCCACCAAAGTGTCCGGCTCATATATCTCAATATTGAGTCACACCAGCACCCCCATTTTAACAGACAAACCGGTCTCCATTCTATTGACCATGATCCTATTACCCTGAGAGTAGCGTTTAGAAGCAATGGCTATAAGTACTAAGTCATATATAGGGCGTTGCTCCACCAAAGTGTCCGGCTCATATATCTCAATATTGAGTAACGCCAGTACCCTCGTTCTAACAGACAAGCCGGCCTTTATTATAAGGACCATGAAGCAGTTACCCTGAGAGAAACGTTTAGCAGCAATTTCTTAAAGGACTATGTCACTTATAAATCGTAGCACCACCAAATTGTCCGGCTCATATATCTCAATATTGAGTCACGCCAGCACCCCATTTTAACAGTCAAACCGGTCTCCATTCTATTGACCATGATCCTATTACCCTGAGAGTAGCATTTAGAAGCAATGGCTATAAGTACTAAGTCATATATAGGGCGTTGCTCCACCAAAGTGTCCGGCTCATATATCTCAATATTGAGTCACGCCAGCACCCCCATTTTAACAGTCAAACCGGTCTCCATTCTATTGACCATGATCCTATTACGCTGAGAGTAGCGTTTAGAAGCAATGGCTATAAGTACTAAGTCATATATAGGGCGTTGCTCCACCAAAGTGTCCGGCTCATATATCTCAATATTGAGTCACGCCAGCACCCCCATTTTAACAGACAAGCCGGCCTTTATTATGAGGACCATGAAGCAGTTACGCTGAGAGAAACGTTTAGCAGCAATGTCTTAAAGGACTATGTCACTTATAAGGCGTAGCACCACCAAATTGTCCGGCTCATATATCTCAATATTGAGTCACGCCAGCACCCCCATTTTAACAGACAAACCGGTCTCCATTCTATTGACCATGATCCTATTACCCTGTAAGTAGCGTTTAGAAGCAATGGCTATAAGTACTAAGTCATATATAGGGCGTTGCTCCACCAAAGTGTCCGGCTCATATATCTCAATATTGAGTCACGCCAGCACCCCCATTTTAACAGACAAACCGGTCTCCATTCTATTGACCATGATCCTATTACCCTGAGAGTAGCGTTTAGAAGCAATGGCTATAAGTACTAAGTCATATATAGGGCGTTGCTCCACCAAAGTGTCCGGCTCATATATCTCAATATTGAGTCACGCCAGCACCCTCATTTTAACACACAAACCGGTCTCCATTCTACTGACCATGATCCTATTACCCTGAGAGTAGCGTTTAGAAGCAATGGCTATAAGTACTAAGTCATATATAGGGCGTTGCACCACCAAAGTGTCCGGCTCATATATCTCAATATTGAGTCACGCCAGCACCCCCATTTTAACAGTCAAACCGGTCTCCATTCTATTGACCATGATCCTATTACCCTGAGAGTAGCGTTTAGAAGCAATGGCTATAAGTACTAAGTCATATATAGGGCGTTGCTCCACCAAAGTGTCCGGCTCATATATCTCAATATTGAGTCACGCCAGCAACCTCGTTCTAAAAGACAAACTGGCCTCACTCTATGTATCATGAAGCTGTAACCATGAGAGAAACGTTTAGAAGCATTGGCTATAAGGACTATGTCATTTATAAGCCGTTCCACTACCTAAGTACTCGAATCATATACCTCAATACTGAGTCACGCCAGCAACCTCGTTCTAAAAGACAAACTGGCGTTCATTCTAAGTACCATGATGTTTTTATCTTAGAAAACCGTGTAGAAGCATTGTCTACAAGGCCTATGTCAAATATAAGGCGTTGCATCAACAAGGGTCCGACACATATATTTCAATACGGAGTCACACTAGCACCCTTTTTCTAACACACAAACCGGCCTTGATTCTAAGGACCATGAAGCTGTTACCCTTAGAGAAACGTTTAGAAGCAATTGCTACAAGGCCTATGTCAAATATAAGGCGTTGCATCAACAAGGGTCCGACACATATATTTCAATACGGAGTCACACTAGCACCCTTTTTCTAACACACAAACCGGCCTTGATTCTAAGGACCATGAAGCTGTTACCCTTAGAGAAACGTTTAGAAGCAATTGCTACAAGGCCTATGTCAAATATAAGGCGTTGCATCAACAAGGGTCCGACACATATATTTCAATACGGAGTCACACTAGCACCCTTTTTCTAACACACAAACCGGCCTTGATTCTAAGGACCATGAAGCTGTTACCCTTAGAGAAACGTTTAGAAGCAATTGCTACAAGGCCTATGTCAAATATAAGGCGTTGCATCAACAAGGGTCCGACACATATATTTCAATACGGAGTCACACTAGCACCCTTTTTCTAACACACAAACCGGCCTTGATTCTAAGGACCATGAAGCTGTTACCCTTAGAGAAACGTTTAGAAGCAATGGCTTTAAGGACTATGTCATTTATAAGGCTTTGCACCACCTAAGTGTCCGGCACATATATCCCAATACTGAGTCACGCCAGCACCCCCGTTTTAACAGACAAACCTGCCTCCATTCTAAGGACCATGAACCTTTTATCCTGAGAGTAGCGTTTAGAAGCAATGGCTATAAAGACTATTTTATTTATAAGGCGTTGCACCACAGAAGTGTTCTGCTAATATATCATAATGCTGAGTCACTCCAGGACCCTCGTTCTAACAGACAAATTAAACTCACTCTTGAGACCATGAAGCTTTTACCCTGAGAGAAATCTTTAGAAGCAATGGCTTAAAGATCTATGTCATTTATAAGGCGTTGCACAACCAAAGTTTCCGGCTCATATATCTCAATTCTGATTGACAGAATTCTGATTCTATGTCTCATTCTAAGACAGAAACAGGCCTCTAGTCTAAGGACCATGAAGCTGTAGTCCTGAAAGAAACGTTTAGAAGCAATGGCTTTAAGGACTATGTCATTTATAAGGCGTTGCACAACCAAAGTGTCCGGCTGTTATATCTCAATACAGAGTCACGCCAGCACCCTCGTTCTAACAGACAAACTGGCCCCACTCTAAGGACCTTCAATCTGTTACACTGAGAGAAACGTAAAGAAGCATTGGCTTTATGGATTATGTCTTTTATGAGGCATTTCACCACCAAACTGTCCGGCTCATATATCCCAATACTGAGTCACATCAGCACCCTCGTTCTAACAGACAAACTGGCCCCACTCTAAGGACCTTCAATCTGTTACACTGAGAGAAACGTAAAGAAGCATTGGCTTTATGGATTATGTCTTTTATGAGGCATTTCACCACCAAACTGTCCGGCTCATATATCCCAATACTGAGTCACATCAGCACCCTCCTTTTAACAAACAAACTGGCCCCACTCTAAGGACCTTCAATCTGTTAAAAGGAGAGAAACGAATAGAAGCATTGGCTATAAGGACTATGTCTTTTATAAGGCGTTTCACCACAAAAGATTCCGGCTCATATATCTCAATACTGAGTCACGCCAACACCCTCCTTCTAACAGAAAAACCAGCCTCACTCTAAGGACCATTCAGCCTATACCCTGAGAGTAACGTTTAGAAGCAATGGGTTTAAAGCCTATGTCATTTATAAGAAGTTACACAACCAAAGCGTTCTGCACATATATCTCAATACTGAGTTACTCCAGCGCCCTCGTTCTAACAGACAAACCGGTCTCACTCTTATGGACCATGAAGCTGTTACCCTGAGAGTAGCGTTTAGAAACAATGGCTTTAAGGACTATGTCATTTATAAGGCGTTGCACCACCAAAGACTCCGACAACATATATCTCAATACTGAGTCACGCCAGCACTTTCGTTCTATCAGACAAGCCGGCCGTCATTATAATGACCATGAAGTTGTTACCCTGAGAAAAGCGTTTAGAAGCAATGGCTTTAAGGACTATGTCATTTATAAGGCGTTGCACCACCAAAGACTCCGACAACATATATCTCAATACTGAGTCATGCCAGCACCATCGTTCTAACAGAAAAACCGGCCTCACCCTAAGGACCATGAAGCTGTTACCATGAGAGAAGCATTTGCTATAAGGACTATGTCATTTATAAGGCATTTCACCACCAAATTGTCCGGCTTATATATATATCTCAATACTGAGTCACGCCAGTACTCTCGTTTTAACAGACAAACCGGAATCACTCTAAAGACCATGAAGCACTTACCCTGAGAGAAACGTTTAGAAGCAATGGCTCAAAGGACTATGTTATTTATAGGGAGTTGCACCACCAAATTGTCCGGCTTATATATATATATCTCAATAATGCGCCTCGCCAGCATTCTCGATCTAACAGACAAACCGGCCTCCATTCTAAAGACCATGAAGCTATTGCCCTGAGAGAAGGCCTTAGAAGCAATGGCTATAAGGACTATGTCATTTATAATTCGTTACACAACCAATGTGCCCGGCACATAAATCTCAATACAGAGTGACGACAGCACCCTCGTCCTAACAGACAAACTGACCTTCATTCTAAGGACCATGAAGCTGTTACCCTGAGAGAAACGTTAAGAAGCATTGGCTATAAGGACTATCATTTATTGGGCGTTGCACCACATAAGTGTACGGCAGATATATTTTAACCTGGAGTCTCGCCAGCACCCTCGTTCTAACAGACAAACCTGCCTCTAATCTGAATACAATGAAGTTATTACCCTAATAATAGCGTTTAAAGCAATGACTATAGGGATTATGCCATTTTTTATAAGGAGTTGCATCACCAAAGTGTTCGGCACATATATGGTAACCTGGAGTCACGGCAGCACCATTGTTCTAACAGACAAACCGACCTCCATTCTAAGTACCATAAGCAATTACGCTTAGAATAGCGTTTAGAAGCATTGACCTAAGTTATTATGCCACTTATAAGGAGTTGCATCACTCAAGTGTTCGGCACACTTATCTTAACCTGAAGTCTCGCCAGCACCCCCGTTATAACAGACAAACCAGCCTCCATTCTAAGTACAATGAAGCTACAACCCTAAAAGTAGCTTTTAGAAGCAATGACTATAGGGATTATGCCATTTTTTATAAGGAGTTGCATCACCAAAGTTTTCGGCACATATATGGTAACCTGGCGTCACGCCAGCACCATCGTTTTAACAGACAAACTGGCCTCCATTCTAAGTACCATAAGCTATTACGCTTTGAGTAGCGTTTAGAAGCATTGACTATAGGTATTATGCCATTTATAAAGAATTGCATCACCAAAGAGTCCGGCATCACCAAAGTGTCCGCCACATATATCTAAATACTGAGTCACGCCAGTACCCTCGTTCTAACAGACAAACCTGTCTCCATTCTAAGAACCAAAGAGCTATTACCCTGAGAGTAACGTTTAGAACCAATATCTATAAGGACTATCATTTATAGGGCGTTGCACCACATAAGTGTACGGGAGATATATTTTAACCTGGAGTTTCGCCAGCACCCTCGCTCTAACAGACAAACCTGCCTCTATTCTAAGTACCATGTATCTATTACAATGAAGTTATTACCCTAAAAGTAGCGTTTAGAAACAATGACTATAGGGACTATGCCCTTTATAAGGAGTTGCATCAGCAAAGGTTCCTGCACACATATCTTACGTGGTGTTTCGCCAGCACCCTCGCTCTAACAGACAAACCTGCCTCTATTCTAAGTACCATGTATCTATTACAATGAAGTTATTACCCTAAAAGTAGCGTTTAGAAACAATGACTATAGGGATTATGCCATTTATAAGGAGTTGCATCAGCAAAGGTTCCTGCACACATATCTTAACCTGGTGTCTCGCCAGCACCCTCGTTCTAACAGACAAGCCGACCTTCATTATAAGGACCATGAAGCTTTTACCCTGAGATAAACGTTTAGAAGCAATGGCTACAAGGACTAAGTCTTTTATAAGGCGTTGCTACACCAAAATGTCCGGCACATATATCTAAATACTGAGTCACACCAGTACCCTCGTTCTAACAGACAAGCCGACCTTCATTATAATTACCATGAAGCTTTTACCCTGAGATAAACGTTTAGAAGCAATGGCTATAAGGACTAAGTCTTTTATAAGGCGTTGCTACACCAAAGTGCCCGGCACATATATCTAAATACTGAGTCACACCAGTACCCTCGTTCTAACAGACAAGCCGACCTTCATTATAAGGACCTTGAAGCTTTTACCCTGAGAGAAACGTTCAGACGTAATGGCTATAAGGACTAAGTCTTTTATAAGACGTTGCTACACCAAAATGTCCGGCACATATATCTAAATACTGAGTCACACCAGTACCCTCGTTCTAACAGACAAGCCGACGTTCATTATAAGGACCATGAAGCTTTTACCCTGAGATAAACGTTTAGAAGCAATGGCTATAAGGACTAAGTCTTTTATAAGGCGTTGCTACACCAAAGTGCCCGGCACATATATCTAAATACTGAGTCACACCAGTACCCTCGTTCTAACAGACAAGCCGACCTTCATTATAAGGACCATGAAGCTTTTACCCTGAGATAAACGTTTAGAAGCAATGGCTACAAGGACTAAGTCTTTTATAAGGCGTTGCTACACCAAAATGTCCGGCACATATATCTAAATACTGAGTCACACCAGTACCCTCGTTCTAACAGACAAGCCGACCTTCATTATAAGGACCTTGAAGCTCTTACCCTGAGATAAACGTTCAGACGTAATGGCTATAAGGACTAAGTCTTTTATAAGACGTTGCTACACCAAAGTGTCCGGCACATATATCTAAATACTGAGTCACACTAGTACCCTCGTTCTAACAGACAAGCCGACCTTCATTATAATTACCATGAAGCTTTTACCCTGAGATAAACGTTTAGAAGCAATGGCTACAAGGACTAAGTCTTTTATAAGGCGTTGCTACACCAAAATGTCCGGCACATATATCTAAATACTGAGTCACACCAGTACCCTCGTTCTAACAGACAAGCCGACCTTCAATATAAGGACCTTGAAGCTTTTACCCTGAGAGAAACGTTTAGAAGCAATGGCTATAAGGACTAAGTCTTTTATAAGGCGTTGCTACACCAAAGTGTCCGGCCCATATATCTAAATACTGAGTCACACCAGTACCCTCGTTCTAACAGACAAGCACCCCTTCATTATAAGGACCTTGAAGCTTTTACCCTGAGAGAAACGTTCAGAAGTAATGGCTATAAGGACTAATTCTTTTATAAGACGTTGCTACACCAAAGTGTCCGGCACATATATCTAAATACTGAGTCACACCAGTACCCTCGTTCTAACAGACGAGCCGACCTTCATTATAAGGACCTTGAAGCTTTTACCCTGAGAGAAACGTTTAGAAGCAATGGCTATAAGGACTAAGTCTTTTATAAGACGTTGCTACACCAAAGTGTCCGGCACATATATCTAAATACTGAGTCACACCAGTACCCTCGTTCTAACAGACAAGCCGACCTTCATTATAAGGACCTTGAAGCTCTTACCCTGAGATAAACGTTCAGACGTAATGGCTATAAGGACTAAGTCTTTTATAAGACGTTGCTACACCAAAGTGTCCGGCACATATATCTAAATACTGAGTCACACCAGTACCCTCGTTCTAACAGACAAGCCGACCTTCATTATAATTACCATGAAGCTTTTACCCTGAGATAAACGTTTAGAAGCAATGGCTACAAGGACTAAGTCTTTTATAATGCGTTGCTACACCAAAATGTCCGGCACATATATCTAAATACTGAGTCACACCAGTACCCTCGTTCTAACAGACAAGCCGACCTTCATTATAAGGACCATGAAGCTTTTACCCTGAGATAAACGTTTAGAAGCAATGGTTACAAGGACTAAGTCTTTTATAAGGCGTTGCTACACCAAAATGTCCGGCACATATATCTAAATACTGAGTCACACCAGTACCCTCGTTCTAACAGACAAGCCGACCTTCAATATAAGGACCTTGAAGCTTTTACCCTGAGAGAAACGTTTAGAAGCAATGGCTATAAGGACTAAGTCTTTTATAAGGCGTTGCTACACCAAAGTGTCCGGCCCATATATCTAAATACTGAGTCACACCAGTACCCTCGTTCTAACAGACAAGCACCCCTTCATTATAAGGACCTTGAAGCTTTTACCCTGAGAGAAACGTTCAGAAGTAATGGCTATAAGGACTAAGTCTTTTATAAGACGTTGCTACACCAAAGTGTCCGGCACATATATCTAAATACTGAGTCACACCAGTACCCTCGTTCTAACAGACAACCCGACCTTCATTATAAGGACCTTGAAGCTTTTACCCTGAGAGAAACGTTCAGAAGTAATGGCTGTAAGGACTAAGTCTTTTATAAGACGTTGCTACACCAAAGTGTCCGGCACATATATCTAAATACTGAGTCACACCAGTACCCTCGTTCTAACAGACAAGCCGACCTTCATTATAATTACCATGAAGCTTTTACCCTGAGATAAACGTTTAGAAGCAATGGCTACAAGGACTAAGTCTTTTATAAGGCGTTGCTACACCAAAATGTCCGGCACATATATCTAAATACTGAGTCACACCTATACCCTCGTTCTAACAGACAAGCCGACCTTCATTATAAGGACCATGAAGCTTTTACCCTGAGATAAACGTTTAGAAGCAATGGCTACAAGGACTAAGTCTTTTATAAGGCGTTGCTACACCAAAATGTCCGGCACATATATCTAAATACTGAGTCACACCAGTACCCTCGTTCTAACAGACAAGCCGACCTTCATTATAAGGACCATGAAGCTTTTACCCTGAGATAAACGTTTAGAAGCAATGGCTACAAGGACTAAGTCTTTTATAAGGCGTTGCTACACCAAAATGTCCGGCACATATATCTAAATACTGAGTCACACCAGTACCCTCGTTCTAACAGACAAGCCGACCTTCAATATAAGGACCTTGAAGCTTTTACCCTGAGAGAAACGTTTAGAAGCAATGGCTATAAGGACTAAGTCTTTTATAAGGCGTTGCTACACCAAAGTGTCCGGCCCATATATCTAAATACTGAGTCACACCAGTACCCTCGTTCTAACAGACAAGCACCCCTTCATTATAAGGACCTTGAAGCTTTTACCCTGAGAGAAACGTTCAGAAGTAATGGCTATAAGGACTAAGTCTTTTATAAGACGTTGCTACACCAAAGTGTCCGGCACATATATCTAAATACTGAGTCACACCAGTACCCTCGTTCTAACAGACGAGCCGACCTTCATTATAAGGACCTTGAAGCTTTTACCCTGAGAGAAACGTTTAGAAGCAATGGCTATAAGGACTAAGTCATTTATAAGGCGTTGCTACACCAAAGTGTTCGGCTCATATATCTAAATACTGAGTCACGCTAGCACCCTCGTTCTAACAGACCAACCTGCCTCTATTCTAAGAATTATGAAGTTATTACGTTGAGAGAAGTGTTTATAAGTGATGGCTTTAAGGATAATGCGGTTCAAAATGTTTCGCACCTTCAAAGTGTCCTCTCTGTTGCTGTGGATGGGTCATAGTCGATGGAGAATGGTAGTTTTACCTTTTATTAGAAAGGCTACTGAAAGTAGCAGCAAACTTTCTAAGTCTGAGCTGATACGTCGGAGCTGTGCTCGGGATACAACTACATATTTATTATTTATCTCCGTCCGTGAAAGAATACTTATCCACAAAACACACACACACACACACAGACACACACAGACACACACCGACACACACACACACACACACACACAGTCACGCGCTTGTTCTCACAGTCTGAAATCTATAAATAATGTTTCTAATGTAATATTTGGTTTGTATGTTTCTAATATGCTGATAAAATATTCTGCAAATAAACTATATACATGCTAATATACAAATAATCATCGATAATAAATTGGTTTAACTTCACACGTTGTGTTTAATATATAAATTAAGAAACTATAAATTTATAGGACACAACTTTTAACTTAATTGTTATTGTTTATTTTAGTTGTGTGTAATATGTGTCGTCATGAGTATGAGTAGACTTTAACTAAACATATTCTTCACATCACACTTACTCGAGGTGTCATACTTGATGCCATTAAACTCGGAGAAGCAAGACAGGTGCGCCCTAGTTCCTGGCAGGGTGGGAGGCCAGCACAGCAGGGAGTCCCAGTTGCGCGGACAGGATGGGGGCTGGCTCTGTTTTGGCGAGTCCTCGTGGAAGAGAATCAGGCATTCAATTTCCTAAACATTTAAATAACATGCATTGAGCTCCTTGGTATTAGTTCATTTTTACATAATATTAAACAGTTTTTCCCATTTATAAACGGAAAACAGAAAAAACATGAATATAAGTTAATTTTTAATAAGATTTTGTATTTATTGGTATGTTTATAAACGTAGCTTATATACGTTTATATACGGCTATGTTTCGAATTTGTAATTCATTTACCAATTTTTTTCTGTAGGCATATGTATATATATATATATATATATAATATATATATATAATATATATATATATATATATATATATATATATATAAATATATATATATATATTTGTAGTTATGCAACACTGTTTTCTTGTATACACTTATCACTTTCACTTATGTACTTAAACAAGAATCTTACTTGGTATTTATGCTAGCTAACTTTCAAAGGCTGGCTGTGCCGTTATCCTCGGGCATACTGAACAGGGTTGTTGTAGACTGCGAGCTGAGTGGATTTCCTGTTGACCTTGGTGTACCGTTATGTTCTATTTTTAGATTCACTGCACTGTGCGAGTTTTTAAAGTTTGTTTTGGGGTTAATATTTATGTAAATCAAAAAACGATAAATTATTCAATCTAATAAACAATATTAACCCCAAAATAAACTCTAAAAACTCGCACAGTGCAGTGAATCTAAAAATAGAACATAACGGTACACCAAGGTCAACGGGAAATCCACTCAGCTCGCAGTCTACAACAACCCTGTTCAGTATGCCCGAGGATGACAGCACAGCCAGCCATTGAAAGTTAGCTCGCATAAGTACCAAGTAAGATTCTTGTTTAAGTACATAAGTGAAAGTTATATATATATATATATATATATATATATATATATATATATATATGGTAGAAGAGCGTGACGAAAATAACAGTTTCGCTATACTAAAGGATTCTTTACTCTTCAAAAAGTTAGAACCATGATATTAAGAATTTCGTGTATCTTTGTGACTTTAGGCGTTTAAAAGTATAGACTACAATTTACTGATAGGCTATAACTCTGCTGGACTTTGTTTTGTTAAATTTCTTGCAGTTTTCAATTATTTTCAAGCTAAGTTAAGTTAGGTTCATAGAGTATTGCTTTTCAGTTTATAAAAGGATTTGTCTAGGTTCTAATAAGAAACTTGGAATGAGTTGAAGTTGTAAGTAATCAAGCAATAAGTAGGAAAGTTACTTCAGAGTTGAGTGAGTGGGTAGGGTAAGCAATCCTACTTCATGTAATTAAATCTAATGCAATGTGTTAGAGATAGATGCAAGCATGAAATCTGATATAGCGTACACATTATGTTGGTTAGGGATTATTAGAAATAATTGGGAATATTTTGTAATTAATAATGTTGTTTTATTGCATATTCAAGCGTGTTGTGCCCTATTTAGCTACTCGTCACCCATGTGAAAGCTTGTAAACAAATCCTACGCGATGTCACGTGGTTTTTAGGAGTAACATAATGGGTAAGAACATATTATTAGTTTAAAGCGTAGTTCTGGCCGTTTTATCTCAAAATGAAGACAGCTCTACTTTAACGTCCTAGGCGATGTCACGTGGTTTTTAGGAGTAACATAATGGGTAAGAACAAATTATTAGTTTAAAGCGTAGTTCTGGCCGTTTTATCTCAAAGTGAAGACAGCTCTACTTTAACGTTCTACGCGATGTCACGTGGTTTTTAGGAGTAACATAATGGGTAAGAACATATTATTAGTTTAAAGCGTAGTTCTGGCCGTTTTATCTCAAAGTGAAGACAGCTCTACTTTAACGTTCTACGCGATGTCACGTGGTTTTTAGGAGTAACATAATGGGTAAGAACATATTATTAGTTTAAAGCGTAGTTCTGGCCGTTTTATCTCAAAATGAAGGCAGCTCTACTTTAACGTTCTACGCGATGTCACGTGGTTTGTAGGAGTCATATTATGGGTAAACACATATTATTAGGTTAAAGCGTAGTTCTGGTCGTTTTATCTCAAAATGAAGACAGCTCTACTTTAACGTCCTAGGCGATGTCACGTGGTTTGTAGGAGTCATATTATGGGAAAAACACATATTATTAGGTTAAAGCGTAGTTCTGGCCGTTTTATCTCAAAATGAAGGCAGCTCTACTTTAACGTCCTAGGCAATGTCACGTGGTTTGTAGGAGTCATATTATGGGTAAAGACATATTATTAGGTTAAAGCGTAGTTCTGGCCGTTTTTCCTCAAAATAAAGACATATTCACCTCAACTTCCTACGCGATGTCACGTGGTCTGTAGGAGTCATATTATAGGTAAGGACATATTATTAGGTTAAAGAGTAGTACTGGCCGTTTTATCTCAAAATGAAGACAACTATACTTTAACGTCCTACTCGATGTCATGTGGTCTGTAGAAGTCATATTATGGGTAAGGACATATTATTAGGTTAAAGCCTAGTTCTGGCCGTTTTATCTCAAAATGAAGACAACTATACTTTAACGTCCTATTCGATGTCATGTGGTCTGTAGAAGTCATATTATGGGTAAGGACATATTATTAGGTTAAAGCCTAGTTCTGGCCGTTTTATCTCAAAATGAAGACAACTATACTTTAACGTCCTACTCGATGTCATGTGGTCTGTAGAAGTCATATTATGGGTAAGGACATATTATTAGGTTAAAGCCTAGTTCTGGCCGTTTTATCTCAAAATGAAGACAACTATACTTTAACGTCCTACTCGATGTCATGTGGTCTATAGAAGTCATATTATGGGTAAGGACATATTATTAGGTTAAAGCCTAGTTCTGGCCGTTTTATCTCAAAATGAAGACAACTATACTTTAACGTCCTACTCGATGTCATGTGGTCTGTAGAAGTCATATTATGGGTAAGGACATATTATTAGGTTAAAGCCTAGTTCTGGCCGTTTTATCTCAAAATGAAGACAACTATACTTTAACGTCCTACTCGATGTCATGTGGTCTGTAGAAGTCATATTATGGGTAAAGACATATTATTAGGTTAAAGCGTAGTTCTGGCCGTTTTTCCTCAAAATAAAGACATATTCACCTCAACTTCCTACGCGATGTCACGTGGTCTGTAGGAGTCATATTATAGGTAAGGACATATTATTAGGTTAAAGAGTAGTACTGGCCGTTTTATCTCAAAATGAAGACAACTATACTTTAACGTCCTACTCGATGTCATGTGGTCTGTAGAAGTCATATTATGGGTAAGGACATATTATTAGGTTAAAGCCTAGTTCTGGCCGTTTTATCTCAAAATGAAGACAACTATACTTTAACGTCCTATTCGATTTCATGTGGTCTGTAGAAGTCATATTATGGGTAAACACATATTATTAGGTTAAAGCCTAGTTCTGGCCGTTTTATCTCAAAATGAAGACAGCTCTACTTTAACGTCCTAGGCGATGTCACGTGGTTTGTAGGAGTCATATTATGGGTAAACACATATTATTAGGTTAAAGCGTAGTTCTGGCCGTTTTATCTCAAAATGAAGGCAGCTCTACTTTAACGTCCTAGGCGATGTCACGTGGTTTGTAGGAGTCATATTATGGGTAAACACATATTATTAGGTTAAAGCGTAGTTCTGGTCGTTTTATCTCAAAATGAAGACAGCTCTACTTTAACGTCCTACGCGATGTCACGTAGTTTGTAGGAGTCATATTATGGGTAAACACATATTATTAGTTTAAAGCGTAGTTCTGGCCGTTTTATCTCAAAATGAAGGCAGCTCTACTTTAACGTCCTAGGCGATGTCACGTGGTTTGTAGGAGTCATATTATGGGTAAAGACATATTATTAGGTTAAAGCGTAGTTCTGGCCGTTTTTCCTCAAAATAAAGACATATTCACCTCAACTTCCTACGCGATGTCACGTGGTCTGTAGGAGTCATATTATAGGTAAGGACATATTATTAGGTTAAAGAGTAGCACTGGCCGTTTTATCTCAAAATGAAGACAACTATACTTTAACGTCCTACGCGATGTCATGTGGTCTGTAGGAGTCATATTATGGGTAAGGACATATTATTAGGTTAAAGCCTAGTTCTGGCCGTTTTATCTCAAAATGAAGACAGCTCTACTTTAACGTCCTAGGCGATGTCACGGGGTCTATAGGAGTCATATTATGGGTAAGGACATATTATTAGGTTAAAGCCTAGTTCTGGCCGTTTTATCTCAAAATGAAGACAGCTCTACTTTAACGTCCTAGGCGATGTCACGGGGTCTATAGGAGTCATATTATGGGTAAGGACATATTATTAGGTTAAAGCGTAGTGCTGGCCGTTTTATCTCAAAATGAAGACAACTCTACTTTAACGTCCTACACGAGGTCACGTGGTCTGTAGGAGTCATGTTATGGGTAAAGACATATTATTAGGTTAAAGCGTAGTTCTGGCCGTTTTATATCAAAGTGAAGACAGCTCTACTTTAACGTCCTACACGAGGTCACGTGGTCTGTAGGAGTCATATTATAGGTGAGGACATATTATTAGGTTGAAGCGTAATTCTGGCCCTGTTATCTCAAATTGGTGACAGCTCTACCTTAAAGTTCTACGCGATGCCCCGTGGTCCGTAGGCGTCATATTATCGGTAAGGACATATTACTAAGTTAAAGCGTATTATGGCCAGTTTTCTCAAAACGATGAAAGCTCTACCTTAACGTCCTACGCAATCTCACCTGGTCTGTAGGAGTCATATTATGGGTAAATACTAATTATTAGGTTAAAGCGTAGTTCTGGCTGTTTTATCTCAAAATGATGACAGCTCTACCTTAACGTCCTACGCGATATCACGTTTTCTGTAGGAGTCATATTATGGGTAAGGACATGTTATAATAAAGCGTAGGGTTGACCATGTTGCCTCCAAAGGAAGGCAGCTCTACCCTGAACGTCCTATACGATATAACGTGCTCTATAGGAGTCATATTATGCATTAGGACATATTACTTGGTTAAAGCGTAGTTCTGGTCGTGTTATCTCCAAATGATGACAGCTCTAACTTCATGTCCTACGCGATGTCACGTGGTCTATAGTAGTCATATTACAGCTAAGGACATATTTTTAATTTAAAGCGTAGCGCTGGCCATGTTGCCTCTCAAGGATGGCAGCTCTACCCTGAACTTCCTATACGATATCATGTTGTCTATAGGAGTCATGCTATATCTAGTGACATATTAGATTAAACTTTAACTCTGACGATTTTGCTTCTAAAGGAAGGTAGCTCTATCCTGACTCTTCGACACGGTCACGTGGTCTATAGGAGTCATAATATATCTAAGGACATGATATTATATTAAAGCGTAGCGCTGGCCATGTTGCCTCTCAAGGATGGCAGCTCTACCCTGAACTTCCTATGCGATATCATGTTGTCTATAGGAGTCATGCTATATCTAGTGACATATTAGATTAAACTTTAACTCTGACGATTTTGCTTCTAAAGGAAGGCAGCTCTATCCTGACTCTTCGACACGGTCACGTGGTCTATAGGAGTCATAATATATCTAAGGACATGATATTATATTAAAGCGTAGAGCTGGCCATGTTGCCTCTCAAGGATGGCAGCTCTACCCTGAACTTCCTATACGATATCATGTTGTCTATAGGAGTCATGCTATATCTAGTGACATATTAGATTAAACTTTAACTCTGACGATTTTGCTTCTAAAGGAAGGCAGCTCTATCCTGACTCTTCGACACGGTCACGTGGTCTATAGGAGTCATAATATATCTAAGGACATGATATTATAATAAAGCGTAGCGCTGGTCATATTGCCTCTCAAGGAAGGTAGATTTACCCTGCCTCTCTTATAATATGTCAAATGGTCTATAGTAGTCATAAAATATCTAAAGACATAATATTAGCTTAAACCGTAGTATTGACGTCTTACCTCCCTCGGATGACAACTCTATTTTACGGTCCTACATGATGTCAAGTGGTCTGTAGGAGTAATTTTATGTCTAATGATATACTATTAGGTTAAAGCATAGTGCTGGCTATGTTGCCTTCCAAGGACGTCAGCTCTACCCTGCCTCACCTACAAATTGTCACATTGTCTAACGTAGTCATAATATATCTACGCGCATAAAATTACGTTAAAGCATAGTGCTAAGAATTTTACCACCCAAGGAAGGCAGCTCTACCCTGCCTCTCCTACCTTATGTCACATGACGCTAGTCATATTATATATCTACTACGCACATAATATTACGTTAAAGCATAGTGCTAACAATGTTACCACCCAAGGAAGGCAGCTCTACCCTGCCTTTCCTACCCTATGTCACATGGTCGATAGTAGTCATAATATATATACGCGCATAAAATTACGTTAAAGCATAGTGCTAACAATGTTACCATCCAAGGAAGGCAGCTCTACCCTGACTCTCCTACCCTATGTCACATGGTCGATAGTAGTCATAATATATATACGCACATAATATTACGTTAAAGCATAGTGCTAACAATGTTACCACCCAAGGAAGGCAGCTCTACCCTGCCTCTCCTACCCTATGTCACATGGTCGATAGTAGTCATAATATATATACGCGCATAAAATTACGTTAAAGCATAGTGCTAACAATGTTACCATCCAAGGAAGGCAGCTCTACCCTGACTATCCTACCCTATGTCACATGGTCGATAGTAGTCATAATATATCTACGCGCATAAAATTACGTTAAAGCATAGTGCTAACAATGTTACCTCCCAAGGAAGGCAGCTCTACCTTAACTCTCCTACCCTATGTCACATGGTCGATAGTAGTCATAATATATCTACGCGCATAAAATTACGTTAAAGCATAGTGCTGACAATGTTACCTTCCAAAGAAGGCAGCCCTACCCTGTCTCTCCTACAAATTGTCACATGGTTTAACGTAGTCATAATATATCTACGCGCATAAAATTAGGTTAAAGCATAGTGCTGACAATGTTACCTCCCAAGGAAGGCAGCTCTACCTCGCCTCTCCTACAAAATGTTGTCTATCGTAGTCATAATATATCTACGCACATAATATTGGGTTAAAGCATAGTGCTGACAATGTTACCTCCAAAGGAAGGCAGCTCTACCTCGCCCCTCCTACAAAATGTTGTTTAACGTAGTCATAATATATCTACGCACATAATAAAGGGTTTAAGCATAGTGCTGACAATGTTACCTCCCAAGGAAGGCAGCTCTACCTCGCTTCCCTTACAAAATGTTGTCTAACGTAGTCATAATATATCTACGCACATAATAAAGGGTTTAAGCATAGTGCTGACAATGTTACCTCCCAAGGAAGGCAGGTCTACCTCGCTTCCCTTACAAAATGTTGTCTAACGTAGTCATAATATATCTACGCACATAATATTGGGTTAAAGCATAGTGCTGACAATGTTACCTCCAAAGGAAGGCAGCTCTACCTCGCCTCTCCTACAAATTGTGGTCTAACGTAGTCATAATATATCTACGCACATAATATTAGGTTAAAGCATAGTGCTGACAATGTTACCTCCCAAGGAAGGCAGCTCTACCTCGCTTCCCTTACAAAATGTGGTCTAACGTAGTCATATTATATATCTACGCGCATAATATTAGGTTAAAGCATAGTGCTAACAATGTTACCACCCAAGGAATGCAGCTCTACCCTGCCTCTCCTACCCTATGTCACATTGTCGATAGTAGTCATATTATATCTACGTGCATAATATTAGGTTAAATCATAGTGCTGACAATGTTATCTTCTAAGGAAGGCAGCTCTACCCTTACCCTCCTACCCTATGTCACAATGTCGATAGTAGTCATAATATACCTACGCGCATAATATTAGGTTAAAGCATAGTGCTGACAATGTTACCTCCAAAGGAAGGCAGCTCTACCCTGCCTCTCCTACCCTATGTCACAATGTCGATAGTAGACATAATATATCTACGTGCATAATATTAGGTTAAAGCATAGTGCTGACAATGTTACCTCCAAAGGAAGGCAGCTCTACCCTGCCTCTCCTACCCTATGTCACATTGTCGATAGTAGTCATAATATATCTACGCGCATAATATTAGGTTAAAGCATAATGCTGACAATGTTACCTTCCAAGGAAGGCAGGTCTACCTCGCCTATCCTACCCTATGTCACATTGTCGATAGTAGTCATAATATAACTACGCGCATAATATTAGGTTAAAGCATAGTGCTAAAATGTTACCTCTCAAGGAAGACAGCTCTATCCTGCCTCTCCTACAAATTTTCACATGGTCTAACGTAGTCATAATATATCTACGCGCATAATATTGTGTTAAAGCATAGTGATAACAATGTTACCTCTTAAGAAAGGCAGCTCTACCCTGCCTCTCCTTCAAATTGACACATGGTCTAACGTAGTCATAATATATCTACGCGAATAATATAACGTTAATCATAGAGCTTACAATGTTACCTCCCAAGGAAGGCAGCTCTACCCTGGCTCTCTTACTCTATGTCACATGGTCGATAGTAATCATAGAATACCTACGCGCATAATATTAGGTTAAATCATAGTGCTTACAATGTTACCTCCCAAGGAAGGCAGTTCTACCCTGACTCTCCTACCCTATGTAACATGGTCGATAGTAATCATAATATATATAGGCGCAAAATATTATGTTGAAGCATAGTGCTAAAAATGTTACCTCCCAAGGAAGGCAGCTATACGCTGGCTCTCTTACTCTATGTCACGTGGTCGATAGTATTCATAGAATATCTACGCGCATAATATTAGGTTAAAGCATAGTGCTTACAATGTTACCTCCCTAGGAAGGCAGCTCTACCCTGCCTCTCCTTTCAATTGTGACATGGTCCAACGTAGTCATAATATTATGTTGAGGCATAGTTCTAACAATGTTTCCTCCTATGGAGGGCAGGTCTACCCTGAATCTCCTACCCTATGTCAAATGGTCGATAGTTGTCATAATATATCTATGCACATAATATTAGGATAAGGCATAGTGTTACCAATGTTACCTCCCAATTAATGCAGCTCTACCTTGCCTCTCGTATAAATTGTCACATGGTCTAACGTATACATAATTTTTTTTTAAAGCATAGTGCTAACAATGTTACCCCCCAAGGAAGGCAGCTCTACCCTTACCCTCCTACCCTATGTCACAATGTCGATAGTAGTTATAATATATCTACGTGCCTAATATTTGGTTAAAGCATTGTGATAACAATGTTATCTAACAAGGAAGGCAGCTCTACCCTTACCCTCCTACCCTATGACACAATGTCGATAGTAGTTATAATATATCTACGCACATAATATTAGGTTAAAGCATAGTGCTAACAATGTTACCTCTCAAGGAAGGCAGCTCTACCCTTACCCTCCTACCCTATGTCACAATGTCGATAGTAGTTATAATATATCTACGCACATAATATTAGGTTAAAGCACAGTGCTAACAATGTTACCACCCAAGGAAGACAGCTCTACCCTGCCCCTCTTACAAATTGTCACATGGTTTAACGTAGTCATAATATATCTACGCGCATAATATTAGGTTAAAGCATAGTGCTAACAATGTTACCACCCAAGGAAGCCAGCTCTACCTCGACTATCCTACCCTATGTCACATTGTCGATAGTAGTCATAATATATCTACGCGCATAATATTAGGTTAAAGCATAGTGCTGACAATGTTAGATCTCAAGGAAGGCAGCTCTACCCTTACCCTCCTACCCTATGTCACAATGTCGATAGTAGTTATAATATATCTACGCACATAATATTAGGTTAAAGCATAGTGCTAACAATGTTACCACCCAAGGAAGACAGCTCTACCCTGCCACTCCTACAAATTGTCACATGGTTTAACGTAGTCATAATATATCTACGCGCATAATATTAGGTTAAAGCATAGTGCTAACAATGTTACCACCCAAGGAAGCCAGCTCTACCTCGACTATCCTACCCTATGTCACATTGTCGATAGTAGTCATAATATATCTACGCGCATAATATTAGGTTAAAGCATAGTACTGACAATGTTATCTCCCAAGGAAGGCAGCTCTACCCTTACCCTCCTACCCTATGTCACAATGTCGATAGTAGTCATAATATACCTACGCGCATAATATTAGGTTAAAGCATAGTGCTGACAATGTTACCTCTCAAGGAAGGCAGCTCTACCCTGCCACTCCTACAAATTGTCACATGGTTTAACGTAGTCATAATATATCTACTCGCATAATATTAGGTTAAAGCATAGTGCTAACAATGTTACCACCCAAGGAAGACAGCTCTACCCTTACCCTCCTACCCTATGTCACAATGTCGATAGTAGTTATAATATATCTACGCACATAATATTAGGTTAAAGCATAGTGCTAACAATGTTACCACCCAAGGAAGACAGCTCTACCCTTACCCTCCTACCCTATGTCACAATGTCGATAGTAGTTATAATATATCTACGCACATAATATTAGGTTAAAGCATAGTGCTAACAATGTTACCTCTCAAGGAATGCAGCTCTACCCTTACCCTCCTACCCTATGTCACAATGTCGATAGTAGTTATAATATATCTACGCACATAATATTAGGTTAAAGCATAGTGCTAACAATGTTACCACCCAAGGAAGCCAGCTCTACCTCGACTATCCTACCCTATGTCACATTGTCGATAGTAGTCATAATATATCTACGCGCATAATATTAGGTTAAAGCATAGTGCTGACAATGTTATCTCCCAAGGAAGGCAGCTCTACCCTGCCACTCCTACAAATTGTCACATGGTTTAACGTAGTCATAATATATCTACGCGCATAATATTAGGTTAAAGCATAGTGCTAACAATGTTACCACCCAAGGAAGACAGCTCTACCCTGCCACTCCTACAAATTGTCACATGGTTTAACGTAGTCATAATATATCTACGCGCATAATATTAGGTTAAAGCATAGTGCTAACAATGTTACCACCCAAGGAAGCCAGCTCTACCTCGACTATCCTACCCTATGTCACATTGTCGATAGTAGTCATAATATATCTACGCGCATAATATTAGGTTAAATCATAGTGCTGACAATGTTATCTCCCAAGGAAGGCAGCTCTACCCTTACCCTCCTACCCTATGTCACAATGTCGATAGTAGTCATAATATCGCTACGCGCATAATATTAGGTTAAAACATAGTCCTAACAATGTTACCACCCAAGGAAGACAGCTCTACCCTGCCACTCCTACAAATTGTCACATGGTTTAACGTAGTCATAATATATCTACGCGCATAATATTAGGTTAAAGCATAGTGCTAACAATGTTACCACCCAAGGAAGCCAGCTCTACCTCGACTATCCTACCCTATGTCACATTGTCGATAGTAGTCATAATATATCTACGCGCATAATATTAGGTTAAAGCATAGTGCTGACAATGTTATCTCCCAAGAAAGCCAGCTCTACCCTTACCCTCCTACCCTATGTCACAATGTCGATAGTAGTCATAATATACCTACGCGCATAATATTAGGTTAAAGCATAGTGCTGACAATGTTATCTCCCAAGGAAGGCAGCTCTACCTTTACCCTCCTACCCTATGTCACAATGTCGATAGTAGTCATAATATATCTACGCGCATAATATTAGGTTAAAGCATAGTGCTGACAATGTTACCTCTCAAGGAAGGCAGCTCTACCCTTACCCTCCTACCCTATGTCACAATGTCGATAGTAGTTATAATATATCTACGCACATAATATTAGGTTAAAGCATAGTGCTAACAATGTTACCACCCAAGGAAGACAGCTCTACCCTGCCACTCCTACAAATTGTCACATGGTTTAACGTAGTCATAATATATCTACGCGCATAATATTAGGTTAAAGCATAGTGCTAACAATGTTACCACCCAAGGAAGCCAGCTCTACCTCGACTATCCTACCCTATGTCACATTGTCGATAGTAGTCATAATATATCTACGCGCATATTATTAGGTTAAAGCATAGTGCTGACAATGTTATCTCCCAAGGAAGGCAGCTCTACCCTTACCCTCCTACCCTATGTCACAATGTCGATAGTAGTCATAATATACCTACGCGCATAATATTAGGTTAAAGCATAGTGCTAACAATGTTACCACCCAAGGAAGACAGCTCTACCCTGCCACTCCTACAAATTGTCACATGGTTTAACGTAGTCATAATATATCTACGCGCATAATATTAGGTTAAAGCATAGTGCTAACAATGTTACCACCCAAGGAAGCCAGCTCTACCTCGAATATCCTACCCTATGTCACATTGTCGATAGTAGTCATAATATATCTACGCGCATAATATTAGGTTAAAGCATAGTGCTGACAATGTTATCTCCCAAGGAAGGCAGCTCTACCCTTACCCTCCTACCCTATGTCACAATGTCGATAGTAGTCATAATATACCTACGCGCATAATATTAGGTTAAAGCATAGTGCTGACAATGTTATCTCCCAAGGAAGGCAGCTCTACCCTTACCCTCCTACCCTATGTCACAATGTCGATAGTAGTCATAATATATCTACGCGCATAATATTAGGTTAAAGCATAGTGCTGACAATGTTACCTCTCACGGAAGGCAGCACTACCCTTACCCTCCTACCCTATGTCACAATGTCGATAGTAGTTATAATATATCTACGCACATAATATTAGGTTAAAGCATAGTGCTAACAATGTTACCACCCAAGGAAGACAGCTCTACCCTTACCCTCCTACCCTATGTCACAATGTCGATAGTAGTCATAATATATCTACGCACATAATATTAGGTTAAAGCATAGTGCTGACAATGTTATCTCCCAAGGAAGGCAGCTCTACCCTTACCCTCCTACCCTATGTCACAATGTCGATAGTAGTCATAATATATCTACGCACATAATATTAGGTTAAAGCATAGTGCTAACAATGTTACCTCTCAAGGAAGGCAGCTCTACCCTTACCCTCCTACCCTATGTCACAATGTCGATAGTAGTTATAATATATCTACGCACATAATATTAGGTTAAAGCATAGTGCTAACAATGTTACCACCCAAGGAAGACAGCTCTACCCTGCCACTCCTACAAATTGTCACATGGTTTAACGTAGTCATAATATATCTACGCGCATAAAATTAGGTTAAAGCATAGTGCTAACAATGTTACCTTCCAAGGAAGCCAGCTCTACCTCGACTATCCTACCCTATGTCACATTGTCGATAGTAGTCATAATATATCTACGCGCATAATATTAGGTTAAAGCATAGTGCTGACAATGTTATCTCCCAAGGAAGGCAGCTCTACCCTTACCCTCCTACCCTATTGCACAATGTCGATAGTAGTCATAATATACCTACGCGCATAATATTAGGTTAAAGCATAGTGCTGACAATGTTATCTCCCAAGGAAGGCAGCTCTACCCTTACCCTCCTACCCTATGTCACAATGTCGATAGTAGTCATAATATATCTACGTCCATAATATTAGGTTAAAGCATAGTGCTGACAATGTTATCTTCCAAGGAAGGCAGCTCTACCCTTACCCTCCTACCCTATGTCACAATGTCGATAGTAGTCATAATATATCTACGTGCATAATATTAGGTTAAAGCATAGTGCTGACAATGTTATCTCCCAAGGAAGGCAGCTCTACCCTTACCCTCCTACCCTATGTCACAATGTCGATAGTAGTCATAATATATCTACGTGCATAATATTAGGTTAAAGCATAGTGCTGACAATGTTATCTTCCAAGGAAGGCAGCTCTACCCTTACCCTCCTACCCTATGTCACAATGTCGATAGTAGTCATAATATATCTACGTGTATAATATTAGGTTAAAGCATAGTGCTAACAATGTTATCTTCCAAGGAAGGCAGCTCTACCCTTACCCTCCTACCCTATGTCACAATGTCGATAGTAGTCATAATATATCTACGTGCATAATATTAGGTTAAAGCATAGTGCTAACAATGTTATCTTCCAAGGAAGGCAGCTCTACCCTTACCCTCCTACCCTATGTCACAATGTCGATAGTAGTCATAATATATCTACGTGCATAATATTAGGTTAAAGCATAGTGCTAACAATGTTATCTTCCAAGGAAGGCAGCTCTACCCTTACCCTCCTACCCTATGTCACAATGTCGATAGTAGTCATAATATATCTACGTGCATAATATTAGGTTAAAGCATAGTGCTAACAATGTTATCTTCCAAGGAAGGCAGCTCTACCCTTACCCTCCTACCCTATGTCACAATGTCGATAGTAGTTATAATATATCTACGTGCATAATATTAGGTTAAAGCATAGTGCTAACAATGTTATCTTCCAAGGAAGGCAGCTCTACCCTTACCCTCCTACCCTATGTCACAATGTCGATAGTAGTCATAATATATCTACGTGCATAATATTAGGTTAAAGCATAGTGCTAACAATGTTATCTTCCAAGGAAGGCAGCTCTACCCTTACCCTCCTACCCTATGTCACAATATCGATAGTAGTTATAATATATCTACGTGCATAATATTAGGTTAAAGCATAGTGCTAACAATGTTATCTTCCAAGGAAGGCAGCTCTACCCTTACCCTCCTACCCTATGTCACAATGTCGATAGTAGTCATAATATATCTACGTGCATAATATTAGGTTAAAGCATAGTGCTAACAATGTTATCTTCCAAGGAAGGCAGCTCTACCCTTACCCTCCTACCCTATGTCACAATGTCGATAGTAGTCATAATATATCTACGTGCATAATATTAGGTTAAAGCATAGTGCTAACAATGTTATCTTCCAAGGAAGGCAGCTCTACCCTTACCCTCCTACCCTATGTCACAATGTCGATAGTAGTCATAATATATCTACGTGCATAATATTAGGTTAAAGCATAGTGCTAACAATGTTATCTTCCAAGGAAGGCAGCTCTACCCTTACCCTCCTACCCTATGTCACAATGTCGATAGTAGTTATAATATATCTACGTGCATAATATTAGGTTAAAGCATAGTGCTAACAATGTTACCACCCAAGGAAGACAGCTCTACCCTTACCCTCCTACCCTATGTCACATGGTCGATAGTAGTTATAATATATCTACGTGCATAATATTAGGTTAAAGAATAGTGCTAACAATGTTACCACCCAAGGAAGACAGCTCTACCCTGCCACTCCTACAAATTGTCACATGGTTTAACGTAGTCATAATATATCTACGCGCATAAAATTAGGTTAAAGCATAGTACTAACAATGTTGCCACCCAAGGAAGGCAGCTCTACCCTGCCACTCCTACAATATGTCACATGGTCTAACCTAGTCATAATATATCTACGCGCATAAAATTAGGTTAAAGCATAGTGCTAACAATGTTACCTCCCAAGGAAGGCAGCTCTACCCTGCCACTCCTACAAATTGTCACATGGTTTAACGTAGTCATAATATATCTACGCGCATAAAATTAGGTTAAAGCATAGTGCTAACAATGTTACCACCCAAGGAAGGCAGCTCTACCCTGCCACTCCTACAAATTGTCACATGGTCTAACCTAGTCATAATATATCTACGCGCATAAAATTTGGTTAAAGCATAGTGCTAACAATGTTACCTCCCAAGGAAGGCAGCTCTACCCTGCCACTCCTACAAATTGTCACATGGTTTAACGTAGTCATAATATATCTACGCGCATAAAATTAGGTTAAAGCATAGTGCTAACAATGTTACCTCCCAAGGAAGGCAGCTCTACCCTGCCACTCCTACAAATTATCACATGGTTTAACGTAGTCATAATATATCTACGCGCATAAAATTAGGTTAAAGCATAGTGCTAACAATGTTCCCTTCCAAGGAAGGCAGCTCTACCCTGCCACCCCTACAAATTGTCACATGGTTTAACGTAGTCATAATATATCTACGCGCAAAAAATTAGGTTAAAGCATAGTGCTAACAATGTTACCTCCCAAGGAAGGCAGCTCTACCCTGCCACTCCTACAAATTGTCACATGGTCTAACCTAGTCATAATATATCTACGCGCATAAAATTAGGTTAAAGCATAGTGCTAATAATGTTACCTCCCAAGGAAGGCAGCTCTACCCTGCCACTCCTACAAATTGTCACATGGTTTAACGTAGTCATAATATATCTACGCGCATAAAATTAGGTTGAAGCATAGTGCTAACAATGTTACCTCCCAAGGAAGGCAGCTCTACCCTGCCACTCCTACAAATTGTCACATGGTTTAACGTAGTCATAATATATCTACGCGCATAAAATTAGGTTAAAGCATAGTGCTAACAATGTTCCCTTCCAAGGAAGGCAGCTCTACCCTGCCACCCCTACAAATTGTCACATGGTTTAACGTAGTCATAATATATCTACGCGCATAAAATTAGGTTAAAGCATAGTGCTAACAATGTTACCTCCCAAGGAAGGCAGCTCTACCCTGCCACTCCTACAAATTGTCACATGGTCTAACCTATTCATAATATATCTACGCGCATAAAATTAGGTTAAAGCATAGTGCTAACAATGTTACCTCCCAAGGAAGGCAGCTCTACCCTGCCACTCCTACAAATTGTCACATGGTTTAACGTAGTCATAATATATCTACGCGCATAAAATTAGGTTATAGCATAGTGCTAACAATGTTACCTCCCAAGGAAGGCAGCTCTACCCTGCCACTCCTACAAATTGTCACATGGTTTAACGTAGTCATAATATATCTGCGCGCATAAAATTAGGTTAAAGCATAGTGCTAACAATGTTCCCTTCCAAGGAAGGCAGCTCTACCCTGCCACCCCTACAAATTGTCACATGGTTTAACGTAGTCATAATATATCTACGCGCATAAAATTAGGTTAAAGCATAGTGCTAACAATGTTCCCTTCCAAGGAAGGCAGCTCTACCTTGACTCTCCAACCCTATGTCACATGGTCGATAGTAGTCATAATATATATACGCGCATAATATTGTGTTAAAGCATAGTGCTAACAGTTATACCTCCCAAGGAAAGCAGCTCTACCCTGCCTCTCTTACTCTATGTCACATGGTCGATAGTAATCATAGAATATCTACGCGCATAATATTAGGTTAAATCAAAGTGCTTACAATGTTACCTCCCAAGGAAGGCAGTTCTACCCTGACTCTCCCACCCTATGTCACATGGTCGATAGTAATCATAATATATATACATCCTACAAATTGTCACATGTTCTAACGTAGTCATAATATATTTGCGCACATAATATTAGGTTGAGGCATAGTGCTAACAATGTTACCTCCCAAGGAGAGCAGCTCTACCCTGCTTCTCCTACAAATTGTCACATGGTCTAACGTAGTCATAATATATCTACGCGCATAATATTATGTTGAGGCATAGTGCTAACAATGTTACCTCCCAAGGAGAGCAGCTCTACCCTGCTTCTCCTACAAATTGTCACATGGTCTAACGTAGTCATAATATATTTGCGCACATAATATTAGGTTGAGGCATAGTGCTAACAATGTTACCTCCCAAGGAGAGCAGCTCTACCCTGCTTCTCCTACAAATTGTCACATGTTCTAACGTAGTCATAATATATTTGCGCACATAATATTAGGTTGAGGCATAGTGCTAACAATGTTACCTCCCAAGGAGAGCAGCTCTACCCTGCTTCTCCTACAAATTGTCACATGGTCTAACGTAGTCATAATATATCTACGCGCATAATATTATGTTGAGGCATAGTGCTAACAATGTTACCTCTTAAGAAAGGCAGCTCTACCCTGCTTCTGCTACAAATTGTCACATGGTCTAACGTCGTCAAATATATTTGCGCGCATAATATTAGGTTGAGGCATAGTGCTAACAATGTTACCTCCCAAGGAGAGCAGCTCTACCCTGCTTCTGCTACAAATTGTCACATGGTCTAACGTAGTCAAATATATTTGCGCGCATAATATTAGGTTGAGGCATAGTGCTAACAATGTTACCTCCCAAGGAGAGCAGCTCAACCCTGCTTCTCCTACAAATTGTGACATGGTCTAACGTAGTCATAATATATCTACGCGCATAATATTATGTTGAGGCATAGTGCTAACAATGTTACCTCTTAAGAAAGGCAGCTCTACCCTGCTTCTGCTACAAATTGTCACATGGTCTAACGTAGTCATAATATATCTACGCGCATAATATTAGGTTGAGGCATAGTGCTAACAATGTTACCTCCCAAGGAGAGCAGCTCTACCCTGCTTCTGCTACAAATTGTCACATGGTCTAACGTAGTCATAATATATCTACGCGCATAATATAACGTTAATCATAGAGCTTACAATGTTACCTCCCAAGGAAGGCAGCTCTACCCTGCCTCTCTTACTCTATGTCACATGGTTGATAGTAATCATAGAATATCTACGCGCATAATATTAGGTTAAATCAAAGTGCTTACAATGTTACCTCCCAAGGAAGGCAGTTCTACCCCGACTCTCCCACCCTATGTCACATGGTCGATAGTAATCATAATATATATACATCCTACAAATTGTCACATGTTCTAACGTAGTCATAATATATTTGCGCACATAATATTAGGTTGAGGCATAGTGCTAACAATGTTACCTCCCAAGGAGAGCAGCTCTACCCTGCTTCTCCTACAAATTGTCACATGGTCTAACGTAGTCATAATATATCTACGCGCATAATATTATGTTGAGGCATAGTGCTAACAATGTTACCTCTTAAGAAAGGCAGCTCTACCCTGCTTCTGCTACAAATTGTCACATGGTCTAACGTAGTCATAATATATCTACGCGGATAATATTATGTTGAGGCATAGTGCTAACAATGTTACCTCTTAAGAAAGGCAGCTCTGCCCTGCTTCTGCTACAAATTTTCACATGGTCTAACGTAGTCAAATATATTTGCGCGCATAATATTAGGTTGAGGCATAGTGCTAACAATGTTACCTCCCAAGGAGAGCAGCTCTACCCTGCTTCTCCTACAAATTGTGACATGGTCTAACGTAGTTATAATATATCTACGCGCATAATATTATGTTGAGGCATAGTGCTAACAATGTTACCTCTTAAGAAAGGCAGCTCTACCCTGCTTCTGCTACAAATTGTCACATGGTCTAACGTAGTCAAATATATTTGCGCGCATAATATTAGGTTGAGGCATAGTGCTAACAATGTTACCTCCCAAGGAGAGCAGCTCTACCCTGCTTCTGCTACAAATTGTCACATGGTCTAACGTAGTCAAATATATTTGCGCGCATAATATTAGGTTGAGGCATAGTGCTAACAATGTTACCTCCCAAGGAGAGCAGCTCAACCCTGCTTCTCCTACAAATTGTGACATGGTCTAACGTAGTCATAATATATCTACGCGCATAATATTATGTTGAGGCATAGTGCTAACAATGTTACCTCTTAAGAAAGGCAGCTCTACCCTGCTTCTGCTACAAATTGTCACATGGTCTAACGTAGTCATAATATATCTACGCGCATAATATTAGGTTGAGGCATAGTGCTAACAATGTTACCTCCCAAGGAGAGCAGCTCTACCCTGCTTCTGCTACAAATTGTCACATGGTCTAACGTAGTCAAATATATTTGCGCGCATAATATTAGGTTGAGGCATAGTGCTAACAATGTTACCTCCCAAGGAGGGCAGCTCTACCCTGCTTCTCCTACAAATTGTCACATGGTCTAACGTAGTCAAATATATTTGCGCGCATAATATTAGGTTGAGGCATAGTGCTAACAATGTTACCTCCCAAGGAGGGCAGCTCTACCCTGCTTCTCCTATAAATTGTCACATGGTCTAACGTAGTCATAATATATTTGCGCGCATAATATTAGGTTAAAGCATAGTGCTAACAATGTTACCTCCCAAGGAAGGCAGCTCTACCCTGCCTCTCCAATCGTATGTCTAATGGTCTATAGCAGTGGCCTTCAATTACATTTAGTCAGGGTCCGTTTTTGACTTTCTAAAGTCCGCCGCGGGCCTTTATATATATATATATATATATATATATATATATATATATATATATATATATATATATATATATATATATTCATGGGGTAAAGAACTTAAACACATTTGATCAAAGAAGTAAAGTAATTTGTTTATATTTAGACTCAAAAGATACTAAAATAAGAGAACAATATATCTTGAAAGTAATATAAAATACATTTTAGTGAGAAAAATGACATTTTTTAGTTTGAACAACTTCCTTGAAGTTTAAAGTTGAGGTTGTACAACTAATTCTAAGCAATTTGTTAAGATGATTATCAGTCAGACGTGATCTAAAACGATTTTTAATAAAGTTCATTTTTGAAAACTCTGACTCACACAGGTACGTTGAGCCAAACATTGTGCACAACTTAATTGCCAATTTTCTCATCTCCGGGTATCTCTCAGGGCTAACATACCTAATCCAAAACTGGTCACAAGGATGATCTTTGGGGACTTGACTAAATTTGTCCTTCAAACCGATGTCTTCTTGAAAGTCGACCATCTCCATTTGCAAGGCAGCCTTATTTGAGTGGAAAATCTTAGCTGATTCACTTGTCCATTTACCATTTGGTTTTAAAGAAAAGCATTTGTTAAGGACTTGTACAACATTTCCTATTTTCCCAAAATCAGAAAACCTAGTTTCAAACTCAAGTTTCAAATCTTTCAAAAATTTTTGAAATGGTTTGATATCAATACCATCAGTTTCGTCACAAATAGATTTTAGGTTAGGAAAGTGCAATCGTTCATCAGAGATATCTTCACACCAGATACCAATTTTGTTTGAAAAACTCCTAACTTCCCGTGTAAAGTTCACACACAAGCAGACCTTCCCTTGTAGCTTTAAGTTAAAGAAATTCAAATGTCTGAAGATATCTGTTAGAAAGGCAATCGTAGCTACATTCAGTTCTGTGTCAAGTAGGAGGCCTAAGTATTCACTTGCGATGTCTTCTTTGCACTCAGACAGAAACACTTGAATATCGTTAAAAACTGCAAAAAACCTTTGAAGAACCAAACCCTTGCTCAACCACCGAACATTGTTATGAAGAAGCAAGTCTTCAAACTGTACATTAGTTTCCTGAAGGGGAGCTTTGAACTCACGGTGGCGTAGAGAAGACTTTGAACGAATGAAGTTGATGATCTTAATCACAACCTGCATTTTACATTCAAGAGAAGGGCTCAGTTTGCAGCACAAATCAGTTTGATGAATGATGCAATGGTAGAATAGCAGATTTTCATTGAATTTAGCGTCACTTTTTATTTGATCAACCAAACCTTTGTTTTTACCAGTCATTGCACGAGCACCATCTGTTGTTATCGGAATTAACTTTTTAGGATCAAAACTAGCATTTTCAAAAAACTCCGTTAAAACTTTGTGCAAGTCTTCTCCACGGGTTTGACCTTCCATTGGTATGATAGTTAAAAGCTCTTCAATGAACTGGTGTTTAGCTTTATCTAAAAATCTCACAAAAACTACTTGCTGGGTCATATCAGTGATGTCGCATGACTCATCTATGGCCAATGAATAACTGTCTGTAGCTGCTAAAACCTGCTTTAACATTTTATTATTTTCATCTGCTAAATTCTCTGTATTTATAGTAGTTGTAGCTGCTGAAAAAGGAATACGACTAATAGTGTCAACAACGTCCTGTTTGGTGTCAAATAATGCACACCTTGCCGCTAAAATACATTCTTTAACTATTTCTCCATCACTAAAGGGTTTCATATGTTTAGCGAGAGTCCAAGAAATGCGCAAGTACGCTTCTTCACATTTTTCCTGCGCTGTCATAGATCGATTCATTATTTGAGTGGAAGTTGAATAACTGGCACTTAGGAATCAACTTTTGACTTGCGTAAATTGCTGCCAATTGGAAATTTTTCATCAAAAGACTTGTGTTTTGTCTCAAAGTGACGTTTGACGTTCACACTTTTGACAACAGATAGTCTGCTGACATATTAAACATACAGGTACGGCACCAGCGCGATTTGGGAGTATAAACAAATATTTATCAGTCCATTCTGATAGGAATTGTCTATTTTCGCTGTCAACTTTTGTTTTCTTACCTTCCATAGTAGCTGTTGACAAACTTACACAACTCACTTTTAAAACTTACAACACACCCGACAAAACGTTAAACACAATAAATGCAGACAACGGCACTGAAATAATGTCCAGTATGTACTAGCAGCAGATAGCTCAAGAGTGACAATGACACCGACGTACGACACCGATAGTAAGAGACTGTCGCTAGACCAGACCGTCCGGGTAAGTAAGGGGACCCATAAGTAACCGGAATTACGCTGTAGGGGGAGGGAGAGTGGGGGGACCTATTGTTTGACCACATGTCCCTTGGTGTCACGCCTCCTGAGTCAGTGTGCAAAGTTGTGTTGCTGTGAGACAACTCAAATATTTGGCGCGGGCCGTTCAAAACGAGCTCGCGGTCCGGACCTGGCCCGCGGGCCGCCATTTGAAGACCTCTGGTCTATAGTAGTCATAGTATATATACGCGCATAATATTAGGTAAAAGCATATTGCTGGCAATGTTACCTCCCAAGGAAGGCAGCTCTACCTTGACTCTCTTACACTTCGCACAAGGTCGATAGTAGTTATAATATATCTACGCGCATAATATTAGGTTAAAACATTGCTGGCAATAATACCTCCCAAGGAAGGCAGCTCTACCCTGCTTCTCCTACAAATTGTCACATGGTCTAACGTAGTCATAATATATTTGCGCGCATAATATTAGGTTAAAGCATAGTGCTAACAATGTTACCTCCCAAGGAAGGCAGCTCTACCCTGCCTCTCCAATCGTATGTCTAATGGTCTATAGTAGTCATAGTATATATACGCGCATAATATTAGGTAAAAGCATATTGCTGGCAATGTTACCTCCCAAGGAAGGCAGCTCTACCTTGACTCTCTTACACTTCGCACAAGGTCGATAGTAGTTATAATATATCTACGCGCATAATATTAGGTTAAAACATTGCTGGCAATAATACCTCCCAAGGAAGGCAGCTCTACCCTGCTTCTCCTACTAATTGACACATGGTCTAATCTAGTTCTAATATATCTACGCGCATAATAGTAGGTTAAAGCATAATGCTGACAATGTTACCTCCCAAGGAAGGCAGCTCTACCCTGCCTCTGCTACCCTATGTCACATGGTCGTTAGTAGTCATAATATATCTACGCTCATAATATTAGGTTAAATCATAGTGCTAACAATGTTACCTCCCATGGAAGGCAGCTCTACCCTGCCTCTCCTACCCTATGTCAGATGGTCGATAGTAGTCATAATATATCTACGCACATAATATTAGGTTAAAGCATAGTGCTAACAATGTTACCTCCCAAGGAAGGCAGGTCTACCTCGCCTCTCCTACAAAATGGCACATGGTCTATCGTAGTCGTAATATATCTACGCACATAATATTAGGTTAAAGCATAGTGCTGGCAATGTTACCTCCCAAGGAAGGCAGCTCTACCTTGCTTCTCCTACAAAAAGCAGATAAATTAAAAATATGAAACATTTAGCTACTTGCTATTTTATACATGCAAAGAATGTACATAGATTCTCTTACTTCAGGAGAAGTGCCGTTTTTCAATGTGTCGAGAAGACGATCCATCACACCATGCCTTTGTGGTCCCGGCAGTCCTTTAAAATTTGAAAATGTATTACCTAACAATACTCTTAATATTAAAAGACCTCCAGAACATAGTTAAAAGCTAACGAAAGAAATTATATAAAAAGGTGTGTGTGTGTGTGTGTGATTTAGTGTGTTTATGTGTATTTGTGTATAAAATATGTTTTCTTGTATAGTAATCCAAACAATTATGGATATAAAAATACAAGAATATTTATAAGTTTTTATCATTTAAAGCTTTTCACTGGTAAATATTTCCAAAATCATCAGCAATAAATAACGCATCTATTCAAGTAATACAACATGTGTTAGGTAACATATATGAAGCATTCGAAATATATAAATAAAATATCAATAAATTAACAAATACAAATACGATCCCAATTTGATATTCTAATCAATGTCTATAACGTTGCGGCCAGAAGTTAAACTTGGCAATATTATACTGTTTGCCAACGAATAACTATGAATAATAAATATTAATAAATCATTTTTCTATTCGTATATCCACATATATATATATATATATATATATATATATATACATTTGTATATATATATATATATATATATATATATATATATTTGCATATATATTTATATCTTTATGTATATATATATATATATATATATATAAATATATATATATATATATATATATATATATATATATATATATATATTTATATATATATATATATAGATTTTTTGGACTAGGAGACTGACAGACTTACTTTGGTAAGAGTCCACACTGTAGTCTTGAAATAGAAACACATAAAAGCACTTAAACAATGATATATTTCAACCACACAGTGGCCTTTGTCAATCGAAGAGAAAACACAAAAAGAAATATGAGAGAATGAAATAAAATAAATACAAGTTGTAATCACAGATTGTGTAGAGTAGAAATCAGATGTCACAGATGCACAGATTAAAGATATATATATATATATATATATATATATATATATATATATATTGTTTCCATGAGCATATGAGTGATTATAGTTTATATAAGTCTGTCAGGGGAAAAGAGATAAGGCTATTAGGAAGAAAAAAAAAAAAAAAAAAAAAAAAAAAAAAAAAAAAAAATATGGATGGGTTTATCTGATGTTGAGGTTAGGGATTCTCTGGATTTGGTATACCACTGGTATGATAGTTCCCACCTTCTCAGTTCTGAGGGATTGCAATCAGGGGGGAGTGATTTAATTATTTTGTGGTATAGCAGTCATCAAAAGTTGTGATGTTGTGACTCGCAGCATGTTGAGCTGTTGGTCTATCCATATTCATAATTTTAACATCATGTCTGTGGCCATTCATTCTGATATTCAAACCATCCGTGGTCAGGCCTATGTACTGTGCTGAGCAAAGTTTACATTGTAGCTGGTATATGACATTTTTCGATGTACAATTATGATGACCCTGTATTTTGAAGACCATTTTTGTTGTTTGGCTGTTGAAACTATTTACTGAGGGGTGTATTGGACACGTCTTGCATCTAGGTCTATTGCATGGGAAGGAGCCATGAGGAAGTTTGTGTGGTTTCTCTGCACCAGGGTCTGGTAGTTTAGGATGTACTAGGATGTTTTTCAAGTTGGGAGGTTGCTTGTACCAAATTTGCGGTGGATCGGTGAAAAGATTTTTGGTATGGACGGAAGCTTGAAGAATTTTGAAGCCATCTTTCAATATCTTGTTGAGTTTATGTAGACCAGGATGGTAGTCTGTTATTAAAGACAGTTTATTTTGTTCTGCTTGTGGTTTATGGTGAACCGAGGATTGTGCTGAATGAATTTGGTTTTCAGTGAGTATGTATTGAAATCTCTCCTCGAGAAGAACAACTTTCAGTTTGAGGGAAGGGACTACCTTCAAATAAAGGGAACAGCAATGGGCACCAGAATGGCACCATCGTACGCAAATCTGTACATGGGATTGTTGGAAGAAAGTTTTCTAAGGACACAAACACACCAGCCATTATGTTGGTATAAATATATAGATGACATCTTCCTAATTTGGACACAGGGTGCTTCAACACTTGAGGCATTTTTAGACAGCCTGACACAATTATCCACACTTCAATTTACCTGGGAGAAATCTACAACAGCCATCACATTTTTGGATGTAGAGGTAACACTCCAGAATGGAAATATCAACACAGGAATTCACATCAAACCGACAAACCACCTACAATATCTCCATTTCGACAGCAACCACCCAATAAACATAAAACGATCCATTCCATACAGTCAAGCAATCAGGGGTAAGAGAATCTGTTCAAATGATAGGGAATTGGAAGATTTTAATAGAAAGATATCAACAGCCTTCCAGAGAAGAGGATACCCCAAAAAACTCATTGAAAACCAAATTCATTCAGCACAATCCTCGGTTCACCATAAACCACAAACAGAACAAAATAAACTGTCTTTAATAACAGACTACCATCCTGGTCTACATAAACTCAACAAGATATTGAGAGATGGCTTCAAAATTCTTCAAGCTTCCGTCCACACCAAAAATCCTTTCACCGATCCACCGCAAATTTGGTACAAGCAACCTCCCAACTTAAAAAACATCCTAGTACATCCTAAACTACCAGACCCTGATGCAGAGAAACCACACAAACTTCCTCATGGCTCCTTCCCATGCAATAGACCTAGATGCAAGACGTGTCCAATACACCCCTCAGCAAATAGTTTCAACAGCCAAACAACAAAAATGGTCTTCAAAATACAGGGTCATCATAATTGTACATCGAAAAATGTCATATACCAGCTACAATGTAAACTTTGCTCAGCACAGTACATAGGCCTGACCACGGATGGTTTGAATATCAGAATGAATGGCCACAGACATGATGTTAAAATTATGAATATGGATAGACCAACAGCTCAACATGCTGCGAGTCACAACATCACAACTTTTGATGACTGCTATTCAGAACTGAGAAGGTGGGAACTATCATACCAGTGGTATACCAAATCCAGAGAATCCCCTAACCTCAACATCAGATAAACCCATCCATATTTTTTTTTTTTTTTTTTTTTTTTTTTTTTTTTTTTTTTTTCTCTTCCTAATAGCCTTATCTCTTTTCCCCTGACAGACTTATATAAACTATAATCACTCATATGCTCATGGAAACAATATATATATATATATATATATATATATATATATATATATATATATATATCTTTAATCTGTGCATCTGTGACATCTGATTTCTACTCTACACAATCTGTGATTACAACTTGTATTTATTTTATTTCATTCTCTCATATTTCTTTTTGTGTTTTCTCTTCGATTGACAAAGGCCACTGTGTGGTTGAAATATATCATTGTTTAAGTGCTTTTATGTGTTTCTATTTCAAGACTACAGTGTGGACTCTTACCAAGGTAAGTCTGTCAGTCTCCTAGTCCAAAAAATCTAAATAATCTTTACCAACCAAAACTAACCTAAATATATATATCTTTAGTCCAGCTCCATTTTGTTACGTATGTCTTATTTTCGCTATACTTTACATACATGTTAATGTATACGGACATACTTGCATTCGTTTTGGCTATTTAAAAAATAATGTTGTTGCCTTTTATAAGATATAATATATCTATCTAATATATCTATATCATTATATTATAATGTATTGCTTTAGAAAACAGTCTTTAGAACGACCTGTTTGTGCCATATGTGTCCATATTAATAAAGATTGTAACTGAGCATGTACAGTTTCACACTTATTGTATAAACTAAGAGTTTTTTTTGAAGGTTATCATGTTGTAATGCAGTGTATTCACACAAGTACAAGTTACTCGGACATATCGCAATAAAGTTTTACTTAGTTCTGTCTAAGTCCATCCACCTCCCTCTGCATGACTCCACCAAGAGATCGGTCTGCAACACATACGAGTCTCTTAGGAAGACCGTTGCTTTTATCCCAAGCATATATATTTTGTAAAGATTTATAAACATTGGCTTACTTATGAAGAAGTCATGAAGAAATAGATTCAAACTCAATCTACTGAAGATTAATGTAGGCCCGTCTATCCTTACATTTATCCTCTCATTGCCCTTTACTACAAGTGGATATAACCGGTAGAACTTCTCTTTTACCCAAATACAACGTATGCCAGTGACGTTGCACACGTGATGCTTGAATTTCCTCAGTATAACTAAACAAACTGTACACTATTATAGGCAAAGAATGACAAGCGTAGAAAGTATTATCTCTCATTTCACCTATGACAAGCTACTGTGCTAAAGTGGTTTTTGAGCGTCCTCAAGTTAATTGATGCTTAAATTGGTTTAAATCAGCAGCAGCCTGAGGTGAAAGCACCCATACAGATAATGTCATTTAGGATAGGGGGGGGGGGGGTGCGACCCTTTCGTTAGTTGATTAAACGGCTGAAGCCTTGATTAAGTTAGTTCAAATTAATGTCCGTAACGTCAGTCCTTAAACCTATGATCCTGTGGGAAAATGTATTTAATAAAACTCATGAACCTATGATTTTTTTTACTTGCCTAGGACATCATATATCTCGCTAAACATCACAAGCTCTAGTAAATAATTTCAATCAGGTTCAAACATTACAATACATTCATTTTCATTGACCACCGGAAACCAAACGTCAGATTTATGATTACTTGTTTTTGAAATAAGTCTCTGTCCAAAAAATCCAATGATTTTTAATTCCATAACTAATTATGAAGCACTACAATTGCTACATTTTCTCTAAACAATGATTTATGATTGTCATTTAATAATTGTTTTATGCTCATTGTAGTGTGAACTTTCGTAAACATTTTAATTACGTCATGTAAAATTGTAGGAGTATACGTGATTTTTCACGTTTATAGGATAAATTTATTGAAATTGGTCACTTTAGATTTGATTTTAAATTCTTTCGAAGACAGAATTTTTGTTAGCAAAGAGTAGAGAAACGGGAAGAATACTATAATAATAAATATCCAGAAGGTATTCTTTATATAAACCAGGATCTTAACTAACCTTCATAGTCAACATATCCCGTTTTTAATTACTACATTCCAGAATCTAGACTTCATAGTGGTTCAAAACGTATAGTAGATGTTTACCTTAAACAATAATGTGAGACAAAAATGTAAACGTATTATATTTTCTTGAGTTACATAAAAGTAATAAAACTCAATTAAAAATTTATTATAGGAAAATCTCCAGAAAATTATGTTTGTGAAAATAAATAACGTTCAGGATATATAGGCTGCATTTATAATGTTTCTCTTGATTTGGGGATCTTAACGGGTAAGTTCGCTCAACGTGTACACGCCAAGTCAGAGCCGCACGAATATTCGCTCGGGAGGAGGTACATCAAAGAAAATACGCACCGCTCGTGTCCGCCTTTAGTTATAGTACGTTTGTTCGTTCTTCCTTGTTGTATTTTTATTGAACATGGAGTGGTGTGTGTAACTGATTCGTTAAAATTGACTTGTACAGACAACACAAATGTTTATAGAACCCCATTAATTATTATTATAAAAATAAAATAAAGAAAAATGATGCCTGGGACGAAATTAGTGAGATAATGTAGTGTGACTCACAATACGTATATAAGAAAATGGAATCGTTCAGACGTGAACGTCAGAAACAAGAAAATACAGTAAAAGTCGGTAAAAGTCTGTCCCTCTATACAGAGAAGTCATCTAGCACCGTCTATGTGCTCTCCTGCACCTCCGTGTTCCACTTGCCTCTCTAATCATAATGTACGACGGACTAGCCACGATTATGGCATTCTTCTGATGACATTTTTATTAGATATGAAAATACGAGTATCTTTTACTTGCTGTCACCACCACATGAACGAACGTTAAAAACTAGCTAAAAACTCATTCCTTTGTTGCAATGTGGACAGTAAGCAATTTTTAAACGAACGCCGCACAAATTCGTGCATATCCAATCGACTGCATGCGTTCATTGGCTTTCGACTAGATTCTACGACCCTTTAGAAGATTTTTTGTTACACAAAATAGACTGGTGTCGTGTAAAGGTTTAAACGTATCAAACGATGACAAAAGATTTTTATATAATTATTTATAAAAGGAAACATATGCTTTTCCATTGTCCTAAGTTGTGTGTGGTTTTTTTAATTTACCCGGGTCTGGGGTCCAAAACCACTCATTTTTCTCATAGAATTGCTTACTCCTTCTGTCTCTCCACTAACAACAGGCACTATGGCTCGGTTCAGTTTGGATTACTGGAGTGATTGGAGTATTAAAGTTCGGACCACTTGCCGAGAATGCACTGCATTTGCAACTACATACAGACGTCAGCATATTTTATTATTACGTTTTTCATACTTTAGAGTTCTGTAGGTGTATCAGGCACACTTAAAACATTATTTTTTTATCATGACCATATCGTTTGATTACAATTATAATTTGTCTTCTCTTCTAGCTCTGGGTAGCCTGTAGGAAATAAACCTCACCTTAATAGAAAGTAGATACATTGGATTCACCCTAATAGCCGATAGGCGTAGTTATTCCTCTTAGATAGTTTGAGGGCATCTACATCTCTTCCAGAGATAGAGGAGGGGTATCTCCCTTCTAGCCCCGGGTAGACTGTAGGCAATAAATCTAACCTTAACAGCCAGTAGATACATTGGCTTCACCCTAGGGCCGGTAGGCGTAATTATTCCTCTTAGATAGTTTGAAGGCATCTGCATCTCATCCAGAGATAGCGGAGTGGTATCTCCTCTTCTAGCCCTGGGAAGCCTGTAGGAAATTCAGCTCACCCTATCAGCCACCATCGCTTCAGACTAATAGCCGGTAGGCGTAGTTATTCCTCTTAGATAGTTTGAGGGCATCTACATCTCTTCCAGAGATAGAGGAGGGGTATCTCCTCTTCTAGCCCCGGGTAGACTGTAGGCAATAAATCTAACCTTAACAGCCAGTAGATACATTGGCTTCACCCTAGGGCCGGTAGGCGTAATTATTCCTCTTAGATAGTTTGAAGGCATCTACATCTCATCCAGAGATAGCGGAGTGGTATCTCCTCTTCTAGCCCTGGGTAACCTGTAGGCAATACAGCTCACCCTATCAGCAAGTAGACACATCGCTTCACACTAATAGCAGGTAGGCGTAGTTATTCCTCTTAGGAAATTTGAGGGCATCTACATCTCATCCAGAGATAGCGGAGTGGTATCTCCTCTTCTAGACCTGGGTAGCCTGTAGGCAATACAGTTCACCTTATCAGCCAGTAGACACATCGCTTCACCCTAATAGCCGGCAGTTGTAGTTATTCCTCCTAAATAGTTTTAAGGCATCTACATCTCATCCAGAAATAGCGGAGTGGTATCTCCTCTTCTAGACCCGGGTAGCCTGTAGGCAATAAACCTCACCTTAAAAGCCAGTAGATACATCGATTCACCCTAATAGCCGGTAGGCTTATTTATTCCTCTTAGATAGTTTGGAGGCATCTACATCTCATGTAGAGATAGCGGAGTGGTATCTCCTATTCTAGCCCCTGTTAGCCTGTAGGCAATACAGCTCACCCTATCAGCCAGTAGACACATCACTTCACCCTGATAGCCGGTAGGCGTAATTATTCCTCTTAAATAGTTTGAAGGCATCTACATCTCATCCAGAGATGGCGGAGTGGTATCTCCTCTTCTAACCCCAGGTAGCCTGTAGGCAATAAACCTCACCTTAAAAGCCAGTAGATACATCGATTCACCCTAATAGCCGGTAGGCTTATTTATTCCTCTTAGATAGTTTGGAGGCATCTACATCTCATGTAGAGATAGCGGAGTGGTATCTCCTATTCTAGCCCCTGTTAGCCTGTAGGCAATACAGCTCACCCTATCAGCCAGTAGACACATCGCTTCACCCTATTAGCCGGTAGGCGTAATTATTCCTCTTAGATAGATTGAAGGCATCTACATCTCATCCAGAGATAGCAGAGTGGTATCTCCTCTTATAGACCCGGGTAGCCTCTAGGCAATAAACCTCACCTTAACAGCCAGTAGATACATTGGCTTTACCCTAATATCCGGTAGGCGTATTTATTCCTCTTAGATAGTTTGAAGGCATCTACATCTCTTCCAGAGAGAGAGGAGTGGTATCTCCTCTTCTACCCCCGGGTAGCCTTTAGGCAATAAACCTCACATTAAACGAAAGTAGATACATTGGATTCACCCTAATAGCCGATAGTCGTAGTTATTATTCTTAGATAGTTTGAAGACATCTACATCTCATCCAGAGAGAGAGGAGTGGTATCTCCTCTTCTAGCTCCGGGTAGCCTTTAGACAATAAACCTCATATTAAACGAAAGTAGATACATTGGATTCACCCTAATAGCCGATAGTCGTAGTTATTCCTCTTAGATAGTTTGAAGGCATCTACATCTCATCCAGAGAGAGAGGAGTGGTATCTCCTCTTCTAGCCCCGGGTAGCTTGTAGGCAAAAAACCTCACCTTAACAGCAAGTAGATAGTTTGAAGGCATCTAGATCTCATCCTGAGATAGCGGAGTGGTATCTAGTCTTCTAGCCCCTGGTAGCCTTTAGGCAATAAATCTCACCCTAACAGAAAGTAGATACATTTACTCCTCCCTAATAGACGGTAGGCGTAATTATTCCTCTGAGATAGTTTGAAGGCATCTACGTAGTTATTCCTCTTAAATAGTTTGAAGGCATCTACATCGCAACCAGAGATTGCGGGGTGGTATCTCCTCTTCTAGCCCTGGGTAGCCTGTAGGCAATATCCATCCACAGATATCGGAGTGGTATCTCTTCTTCTAGCACCGGGTAGCCTGTAGGCAGTAAACCTTACCCTAACAGCTAGTAGATACATTGGCTTCACCCTAATAGTCGGTAGGCGTAATTATTCCTCTTAGATAGTTTGAAGGCATCTACAGCTCATCCAGAGATTGCGGGGTGGTATCTCCTCTTCTAGCCCTGGGTAGCCTGTAGGCAATATCCATACACAGATATCGGAGTGGTATCTCCTCTTATAGACCCGGGTAGCCTGTAGGCAATAAACCTCACCTTAACAGCCAGTAGATACATTGGCTTTACCCTAATATCCGGTAGGCGTATTTATTCCTCTTAGATAGTTTGAAGGCATCTACATCTCTTCCAGAGAGAAAGGAGTGGTATCTCCTCTTCTAGCCCCGGGTAGCCTTTAGGCAATAAACCTCACATTAAACGAAAGTAGATACATTGGATTCACCCTAATAGCCGATAGTCGTAGTTATTATTCTTAGATAGTTTGAAGACATCTACATCTCATACAGAGAGAGAGGAGTGGTATCTCCTCTTCTAGCTCCGGGTAGCCTTTAGACAATAAACCTCACATTAAACGAAAGTAGATACATTGGATTCACCCTAATATCCGGTAGGCGTATTTATTCCTCTTAGATAGTTTGAAGGCATCTACATCTCTTCCAGAGATTGAGGAGTGGTATCTCCTCTTCTAGTCCCGGGTAGCCTGTAGACAATAAACCTCACCTTAAGAAGCAGTAGATACATTGGTTTCACCCTAATAGCCGGTAGGCGTAATTATTCTTCTTAGATAGTTTTTAAGGCATCTACATCTCATCTAGAGTTAGCGGAGTGGTATCTCCTCTTCTAGTCCCGGGTAGCCTGTGGACAATCAATCTCACCTTAAAAGCCAGTAGTTACATTGGCTTCACCCTAATAGCCGGTAGGCGTAGTTATTTAGATAGTTTAAACGCATCTACATCTCTTCCAGAGATAGCGGAGTGGTATCTCCTCTTCTAGCCCTGGGTAGCCTGTAGGCAATACAGCTAACCCTGTCAGCCAGTAGACACATTGCTTCACCCTAATAGCCGGTAGGCTTAGTTATTCCTCTTAAATAGTTTGAAGGCATCTACATCTCATCCAGAGATAGCGGAGTGGTATATATTCTTCTAGCCCTGCGTAGCCTGTAGGCAATACAGTTCACCCTATCAACCAATAGACACATCTCTTCACCCTAAGAGCTGGTAGGCGTAGTTATTCCTCTTAAATAGTTTGAAGGCATCTACATCGCAACCAGAGATTTCGGGGTGGTATCTCCTCTTCTAGCCCTGGTTAGCCTGTAGGCAATACAGCTCACCCTGTCAGCCAGTAGACACATCGCTTCACCCTAATTGCCGTTAGGCTTAGTTATTCCTCTTAAATAGTTTGAAGGCATCTACATCTCATCCAGAGATAGCGTAGTGGTATCTCCTCTTCTAGCCCCGTGTAGCAAGTAGGCAATAAACCTCACCTTAAAAGCCAGTAGACACATCACTTCACCCTAATAGCCGGTAGGCGTTATTATTCCTCTTAGATAGTTTGAAGGCATCTACATCTCATCCAGAGATAGCGGAGTGGTAGCTAGTCTTCTAGCCCCGGGTAGTCTTAAGGCAATAAACCTCACCTTAACAGCCAGTAGATATATTGGCTCCACGCTAACAGCCGGTAGGCGTAGTTATTCCTCTTAGATAGTTTGTAGGCATCTACATCTCTTCCAGAGATAGAGGAGTGGTATCTCTTCTTCTAGCCCCGGGTAGCCTGTAGACAATAAATCTCACCTTAATCGCCAGTACATAGAATGGCTTCACCCTAATAGCCGGTAGGCGTAGTTATACCACTTAGATAGTTTTAAGGCATCTACATCTCTTCTAGAGATAGAGGAGTGGTATATCCTCCTCTAGCCCTGGGTAGCCTGTAGGCAATAAACCTTACCTTAACAGCCAGTAGATACATTGGCTTCACCCTAATAGGTAGGCGTAGTTATTCCTCTTAGATGGTTTGAATGCATCTACATCTCATACAGGGATTGCGGGGTGGTATCTCCTCTTCTAGCCCTTGGTAGCCTGTAGGCAACACAGCTCACCCTGTCAGCCAGTAGACACTTCACTTCATCCTAATAGCCGGTAGTGGTAGTTATTCCTCTTAAATCGTTTGAAGGCATCTACATCTCATCCAGAGATAGCGGAGTAGTGGTATCTCCTCTTCTACTCCCGGGTAGCCTGTAGGCAATATAGCTCACCTTAACAGCCAGTAGACACATCGCTTCACCCTAATAGCCGGTAGGCTTAGAATTTCCTCTTAGATAGTTTAAAGGCATCTACATCTCATCAAGAGACAGAGGAATGGCATCCTCTCTTCTAGTCCCGGTTAGCCTGTTCAATACAGCTCACGCTATCAGTGAGTAGATATATCGCTTCACTCTAATAGCCGGTAGGCGTAGTTATTCCTTTTAGATAGTTTGAAGGCATCTACATCTCATAAAGAGATAGCAGAGTGTTATCTCCTCTTCTAGCCCCGGGTAGCCTGTAGACAATAAATCTCACCCTAACCGCCAGATACATTTTCTTCACCGTAATAGGTAGGCGTAATTATTCCTCTGAGATAGTTTGAAGGCGTCTACATCTCATCCAGAGATTGCTAAGTGGTAACTCCTCTTCTAGCCCTGGGTAGCCTGTAGGCAATACATCTCACCCTTTCAGCCAGTAGACACATCGTTTCACCCTAATAGCCGGTATGGGTAGTTATTCCTCTTAAATCGTTTGAAGGCATCTACATCTCATCCTGAGATAGCTTAGTGGTATCTAGTCTTCCAGCCCCTGGTAGCCTTTAGGCAATAAATCTCACCCTAACAGAAAGTAGATACATTTGCTCCTCCCTAATAGACGGTGGACGTAGTTATTCCTCTTAGATAGTTTGAAGGCATCTACATCTCTTCCAGAGATAGAGGAGTGGTATCTCCCCTTCTAGTCCCGGGTAGCCTTTATGCAATAAATCTCACCTTAACAGAAATTAGATACATTGGCTCTTCCCTAATAGCCGGTAGGCGTAGTTATTCCTCTTAGATAGTTTGAAGGCATCTAGATCTCATCCTGAGATAGCGGAGTGGTATCTAGTCTTCTATCCCCTGGTAGCCTTTAGGCAATAAATCTCACCCTAACAGAAAGTAGATGCATTTGCTCCTCCCTAATAGACGATAGGCGTAGTTATTCCTCTTAGATAGTTTGAAGGCATCTACATCTCTTCCAGAGATAGAGGAGTGGTATCTCCTCTTCTAGTCCCAGGTAGCCTGTAGACAATAAACCTCACATTAAACGAAAGTAGATACATTGGATTCACCCTAATAGCCGATAGTCGTAGTTATTATTCTTAGATAGTTTGAAGACATCTACATCTCATACAGAGAGAGAGGAGTGGTATCTCCTCTTCTAGCTCCGGGTAGCCTTTAGACAATAAACCTCACATTAAACGAAAGTAGATACATTGGATTCACCCTAATATCCGGTAGGCGTATTTATTCCTCTTAGATAGTTTGAAGGCATCTACATCTCTTCCAGAGATTGAGGAGTGGTATCTCCTCTTCTAGTCCCGGGTAGCCTGTAGACAATAAACCTCACCTTAAGAAGCAGTAGATACATTGGTTTCACCCTAATAGCCGGTAGGCGTAATTATTCTTCTTAGATAGTTTTTAAGGCATCTACATCTCATCTAGAGTTAGCGGAGTGGTATCTCCTCTTCTAGTCCCGGGTAGCCTGTGGACAATCAATCTCACCTTAAAAGCCAGTAGTTACATTGGCTTCACCCTAATAGCCGGTAGGCGTAGTTATTTAGATAGTTTAAACGCATCTACATCTCTTCCAGAGATAGCGGAGTGGTATCTCCTCTTCTAGCCCTGGGTAGCCTGTAGGCAATACAGCTAACCCTGTCAGCCAGTAGACACATTGCTTCACCCTAATAGCCGGTAGGCTTAGTTATTCCTCTTAAATAGTTTGAAGGCATCTACATCTCATCCAGAGATAGCGGAGTGGTATATATTCTTCTAGCCCTGCGTAGCCTGTAGGCAATACAGTTCACCCTATCAACCAATAGACACATCTCTTCACCCTAAGAGCTGGTAGGCGTAGTTATTCCTCTTAAATAGTTTGAAGGCATCTACATCGCAACCAGAGATTTCGGGGTGGTATCTCCTCTTCTAGCCCTGGTTAGCCTGTAGGCAATACAGCTCACCCTGTCAGCCAGTAGACACATCGCTTCACCCTAATTGCCGTTAGGCTTAGTTATTCCTCTTAAATAGTTTGAAGGCATCTACATCTCATCCAGAGATAGCGTAGTGGTATCTCCTCTTCTAGCCCCGTGTAGCAAGTAGGCAATAAACCTCACCTTAAAAGCCAGTAGACACATCACTTCACCCTAATAGCCGGTAGGCGTTATTATTCCTCTTAGATAGTTTGAAGGCATCTACATCTCATCCAGAGATAGCGGAGTGGTAGCTAGTCTTCTAGCCCCGGGTAGTCTTAAGGCAATAAACCTCACCTTAACAGCCAGTAGATATATTGGCTCCACGCTAACAGCCGGTAGGCGTAGTTATTCCTCTTAGATAGTTTGTAGGCATCTACATCTCTTCCAGAGATAGAGGAGTGGTATCTCTTCTTCTAGCCCCGGGTAGCCTGTAGACAATAAATCTCACCTTAATCGCCAGTACATAGAATGGCTTCACCCTAATAGCCGGTAGGCGTAGTTATACCACTTAGATAGTTTTAAGGCATCTACATCTCTTCTAGAGATAGAGGAGTGGTATATCCTCCTCTAGCCCTGGGTAGCCTGTAGGCAATAAACCTTACCTTAACAGCCAGTAGATACATTGGCTTCACCCTAATAGGTAGGCGTAGTTATTCCTCTTAGATGGTTTGAATGCATCTACATCTCATACAGGGATTGCGGGGTGGTATCTCCTCTTCTAGCCCTTGGTAGCCTGTAGGCAACACAGCTCACCCTGTCAGCCAGTAGACACTTCACTTCATCCTAATAGCCGGTAGTGGTAGTTATTCCTCTTAAATCGTTTGAAGGCATCTACATCTCATCCAGAGATAGCGGAGTAGTGGTATCTCCTCTTCTACTCCCGGGTAGCCTGTAGGCAATATAGCTCACCTTAACAGCCAGTAGACACATCGCTTCACTCTAATAGCCGGTAGGCTTAGAATTTCCTCTTAGATAGTTTAAAGGCATCTACATCTCATCAAGAGACAGAGGAATGGCATCCTCTCTTCTAGTCCCGGTTAGCCTGTTCAATACAGCTCACGCTATCAGTGAGTAGATATATCGCTTCACTCTAATAGCCGGTAGGCGTAGTTATTCCTTTTAGATAGTTTGAAGGCATCTACATCTCATAAAGAGATAGCAGAGTGTTATCTCCTCTTCTAGCCCCGGGTAGCCTGTAGACAATAAATCTCACCCTAACCGCCAGATACATTTTCTTCACCGTAATAGGTAGGCGTAATTATTCCTCTGAGATAGTTTGAAGGCGTCTACATCTCATCCAGAGATTGCTAAGTGGTAACTCCTCTTCTAGCCCTGGGTAGCCTGTAGGCAATACATCTCACCCTTTCAGCCAGTAGACACATCGTTTCACCCTAATAGCCGGTATGGGTAGTTATTCCTCTTAAATCGTTTGAAGGCATCTACATCTCATACTGAGATAGCTTAGTGGTATCTAGTCTTCCAGCCCCTGGTAGCCTTTAGGCAATAAATCTCACCCTAACAGAAAGTAGATACATTTGCTCCTCCCTAATAGACGGTGGACGTAGTTATTCCTCTTAGATAGTTTGAAGGCATCTACATCTCTTCCAGAGATAGAGGAGTGGTATCTCCCCTTCTAGTCCCGGGTAGCCTTTATGCAATAAATCTCACCTTAACAGAAATTAGATACATTGGCTCTTCCCTAATAGCCGGTAGGCGTAGTTATTCCTCTTAGATAGTTTGAAGGCATCTAGATCTCATCCTGAGATAGCGGAGTGGTATCTAGTCTTCTATCCCCTGGTAGCCTTTAGGCAATAAATCTCACCCTAACAGAAAGTAGATGCATTTGCTCCTCCCTAATAGACGATAGGCGTAGTTATTCCTCTTAGATAGTTTGAAGGCATCTACATCTCTTCCAGAGATAGAGGAGTGGTATCTCCTCTTCTAGCCCCGGGTAGCCTTTAGGCAATAAACCTCACATTAAACGAAAGTAGATACATTGGATTCACCCTAATAGCCGATAGTCGTAATTATTCTTCTTAGATAGTTTTTAAGGCTTCTACATCTCATCTAGAGATAGCGGAGTGTTATCTCCTCTTCTAGTCCCGGGTAGCCTGTAGACAATAAATCTCACCTTAAAAGCCAGTAGTTACATTGGCTTCACCCTAATAGCCGGTAGGCGTAGTTATTCCTTTCAGATAGTTTAAAAGCATCTACATCTCTTCCAGAGATAGCGGAGTGGTATCTCCTCTTCCAGCCCCGGGTAGCCTGTAGGCAATAAAACCTACCTTGACAGCCAGTAGATACATTGGCTTCACCATAATAGCCGGTAGGCGTAATTATTCTTCTGAGATAGTTTGAAGGCATCTACGTAGTTATTCCTCTTAAATAGTTTGAAGGCATCTACATCGCAACCAGAGATTGCGGGGTGGTATCTCCTCTTCTAGCCCTGGGTAGCCTGTAGGTAATATCCATCCAGAGATATCGGAGTGGTATCTCTTCTTCTAGCACCGGGTAGCCTGTAGGCAGTAAACCTTACCCTAACAGCTAGTAGATAAGTAGGAAGTGGCCCAGAATAGGACAGCCACCCCTAAACTCGGCCGCTACGTAACCTAGGACTATAGGGGTAGTTTTGGATGATGCTCAAGGTCATCGCGACCCCGACCCTAGACCAAGGGGTGGTTTCGACCACGTTCAGGGGGGTAGGGGGTAGTTTTTCGAAAAAAAAAAAAAAAAATCGGCCGCTACGTAACCTAGGACTATAGGGGTAGTTTCGGATGATGCGGGCGGACGTCGCGACCCTGATCCAAGCCTCAGGGGTGGTTTTGAACACGTCCAGAGGGGTGGGGGGTAGTTTTTCGAAAAAAATAAATTCCAGCCAACTAACCTAAGCTAGCCAAAATGGATCAAACCTAACCTAACCTACGTGTCAGGGGTGACCTCGGCCACGTTCAGGACCATACGCGGGGATGCCCCGGGGGTGGATTGGGGGTGGGGGGTAGTTTTCGAAAAAATTTTGGAAAATCGTGTCATGACCGACAGGGTGAGTTTAGAGTCTATTACGGGCTGCTGAGGGGTAGTTTCACTTAGGGGTAGTTTTTGAATAAAATATGAAATTGCCGAAAATCGATCGGTTTGATCGAATGGCTGTATGGGATATGTCTAGAGTCCAATAAGGAACGCTGCGGGGGTGGAATCACCGAGGGGTAGTTTTTACAAAAAAATATGAAATTGCCGAAAATCGACGGGTTGGATCAAATGACCGTATATGGTATGGTTAAAGTGTATTATGGACCGTTTTGGGGGCGGGTTCACCTGTTTTCAGATAGCCAAAAATAATCGGGGTCCTAGGTAAAATCCACCGGGGCATTAGTTAAAGCCGCCAAGGTAGAGCCAATATGGAGCACGCTCTCGGTTAAAGCCAATCCGAGCCTAGCCACCCAGCAGCTAGGCCCTAGGTAAAGCTAACACGGAGTCGTGCCTGAGGTAAAGCCAGCCAGGAGCCAGGCCTTAGGTAAAGCTAACATGGAGCACAGTCTCAGGTAAAGCCAATACGAGGCCACACCCTAGGTAAAGTAACCCCGGAACCAGGCCGTAGGTAAAGCTACCGCGGAGTCGGAGCCTAGGTAAAGCTACCATGGAGTTAGACCTTAGGTAAAGCTAACACGGAGCAAGGCCTCAGGTAAAAGCCATCCAGAAGCCAGCCTTTAGGTAAAGTAACCCTGGAATCAGGCATCATGTGGGGTTGTTATCAAATGAAATTGTCAAAAAATGATCGGTTAGATCAAATGACCAACGATTCAACTAAACGCTAATTATAATCGAACAACAATTATACACCGAGTCCAATTAGACAACAAGTTGAATCGACCAATCACAAAGCAAGGGCCAGGTGGGTCTACGCAAACGGTCGCTGTAAGACGTGAAGGCTTATATACCGTGTTAAACCAATATATATGATAGCCCACATAATGTGTTAAACAAATACGCAGGCCTACATACATACTATGCTAGGCCAACATACATGGGCCTACTATGTTTGTAAACCACAGGCCAAACCCTTATGACCTGAGCTATTTTCACCTCTTCTATCAGGTTGATCCTGGCAACCGTATAATATGGGAGGTACTATATGGTACATCTACCAATGCATAACCTATCAAGCCCACGTAAAGATTGATGACGTATCGGCGTTCGAGCGACTCAGGTATTAGGCCCTCCATAACTAGAGGAGGCAAGGGTTATGATTGTCAAAATTTGTCTATGCTACAAAATAATAAACAAAGCAATAAAGCCCTGTCGTTTCAAGGAATACGCTCGACCGTGTGTTAGACATGTACAGACATGCAGAGATAACGCAATATCTTAAAACCGCAATGGCAGCCGGTGACCGCTATAGCAGGCTTGAAACCCCCACGGCCGTGTCGTTGTGAATCTAGGCGCATGTTTATGATCTGAATACTGTATCAAATTACTATGTACAGTCGGCATACCAAGGCCTACATATATATAATCAAAAATCAGTGTAAATAATCAAATAGCCTCAATGGATATATCCTATAGCTGTAAATGTATCTAGATATAAAAGGTATATATGGAGAAACACTAATAATGAGGCCTATCACAAAACGTGAATAAATATATGTTATAAAACGATCCTAAAACGATGCTAAGCCAACATGCAAGCTATCATACATAGGCGTATATACCACGTTAAGCCTACATACATGATGGTACACATAATGTGTTAAACAAACATGCGTGTAAACCTGCATACTATGCCAAGCCGACTTACATGAATCCCTAAATGTGCCTACTATGTCGGTAAACCACTGGCCAAGGCCTATATGATCTGAGCTAGTTTCACCTCGTCTATCAGATAGAACCTGGCAACTGTATAATAAGGGAAGTACTATATGGTATAGCTAACAATGCTAACCTATATGGTATAGCTAACCTATCACGCCCATGACGGTCAACAAATATTACAATATAATTTAAAAAAGTTACGCAACCCATATACATACAGTGCTAAACCAACAATCAGGCATATATACTATGTTAAACCATCATGCAATATACTCTAAATAGCCATATATACGCTGTTAAACCAATATGCAGGTTAACCTATATACATCCTGTATTAGGCAAATATCCCCGTTACCCACATAGGCCTATGTTTAGCCAGGATGAATGATAGCTTATATAGTGTGTTGAACAAATATGCTTGTAAACCTACATAAATAATATGCTAAGCCTACATACTGTGCTAAACAGATATGCGTGTAAACCTACATAAATACCCTGCTAACCAGCATGGATGCTATCCTACATAAGCTTATATACTATGTTAGGCCTACATACTGCGTTAAACAAACATGTATGTAAGCCGACAAGGGCCTACAAATTATATCCAATGCATAGTTTAGCTAAAGGGCTATCACACACTATCCTACAAGCTGCTCACATAATACCTGATACATAGCTTGGCTAATCATTAACACATAGTATGACCCAACACATAATATCCGGTGCATAGCCTCGCTAAATAAGCATAAACCCCCCAAAATTGGCTTATCAATTATGTATGGTCTAGATATAGTCACACATGTCATTTCAAAAGTCAGCCGGAAAGAAACACTAGCCTGGTATATACTATGTTAAACCAGCATGCAATATACTCTAAATAGCCATATATACGCCGTTAAACAAATATGCGTGTAAACCGAATAAATACGCCAAGCCAATATCCGTGCTATAATAGATAGGCGTATATACTATGTTAGGCCTACATACTGCGTTAAACAAACATGTATGTAAGCCGACAAGGGCCTACAAATTATATCCAATGCATAGTTTAGCTAAAGGGCTATCACACACTATCCTACAAGCGGCCCGCAAATTACCACATAATACCTGATACATAGCTCGGCTAATCATTAACACATAGTATGACCCAACACATAATATCCGGTGCATAGCCTCGCTAAATAAGCATAAACCCCCCAAAATTGGCTTATCAATTATGTATGGTCTAGATATAGTCACACATGTCATTTCAAAAGTCAGCCGGAAAGAAACACTAGCCTGGTATATACTATGTTAAACCAGCATGCAATATACTCTAAATAGCCATATATACGCTGTTAAACAAATATGCGTGTAAACCGAATAAATACGCCAAGCCAATATCCATGCTATCATAGATAGGCGTATATACTATGTTAGGCCTACATACTGCGTTAAACAAACATGTGTGTAAGCCTGCATACATATTATGCTAAGCCGACAAGGGCCTACAAATTATATCCAATGCATAGTTTAGCTAATGGTTATCACACAGTAGCCTGACTACAACCTGCCCACATAATACCCGACACATAGCTAGACTAATCATTAACACATAGTATCCGATGCATAGCCCGACGATGGGTTAACATATAGTATCCGATAAGTAGCTTGAGAATGCCCCAACACATAATATCCGGTGCATAGCCTCGCTAATGCTTAGCACATAGTAGCCGATGCTGAGCCTGGCTATGGAATATCACATATTATCTGATGTGTAGCCTGACTAATGGTTAACACAGCCAATGCATAGCTAGGCTAATGATTAACATAAAGTATCCAATGCATGGCTTGGGTAATGTATATAGTTAGCCTACATTCTGTGTTATCTGTGTAAACCCACATACTATGCTAAGCTGGTTATCCATAGACACAAATCTATGGTGATGCAAGAGTAACCAGCACCCTGACAACAGATACCTAGCATGATCATAACCTACATTGCCTGATAACAGATACCTAGCCTGACCATAGCCTACATAGCTAGACAAAAGATACATAACTAGACAATAGATACCTAGCCTGACAACAGACACCAATCCTGGAATCAAATACATAGCCCGACAAACGATGCATAGCCCGACAAGGGCTAGCACATAGTATCCGAGGTATAGAATGACTAACGGTTAACACATGGTATCCAAAGCATAACTAGGCTAGTGAATAACTAATGGTTAGTTTGACTATGGTTAACACACACAGTGTCCGATGCATAGCTTAGCTAATGGATAACACATAGTAACCTATGCTTAGCCTGACTAGGGCTAACACATAGTACCCGATGAATGGCTAGACTAAGGCCAACACACAGTATCCGATGCACAACTTAGGATCGAATATGACGTCATCCAGGGCGGAGATGGTGGCTATGTTGATACCGTGATGGCCAGTGTAGGCTAGATCAAATAACCAGCGTTTCAACCAAACTACTGTCTTACGCTAAGTTTAACCAACCAACATACGCGAAGTTCAAACGAACAGCATTGACACCAAGTCCAAATAGGCTATGGCGGCTATGCCCAGATCAACGTATCAGCTAATCAAAATGAAAAACTTACGCTAATCAACCAACATCTACACCGAGGTCAAATGGGTTATGGTTAGCGAAGGCACTGGCAAAAGCTTTAAGCCTTAGACATAATTATAGCTATCAACGCATACCAAAATAGCTATGCAGAAACCGTCAAGGCCATTACACATATTGTCCAGGTATGTTCTCCATCAAACCGATACTTTAGACACCATCTCTGTAAAACAGCTAACAAATTATACTCTACCACAATAGGTATGTCAAAACTGTTACCGGATCATAATCTAAGACAGTGGTTACGTAACGCCCTTTATCAATTTAAGACCTTAAGCGATATCTTCGTAAAGACAGCCACAATAGTTACGTTAGAGCTACCGCTGCTCACCCTACCATAATAGCTACGTACAGAGGGTTAATATTGTATAACCTATCACAAGACTTATGTAAAAACAGCTAGGCATAACCTGTCACACAATAACTGCGCAAAGGCAGCTAACAAGGCCTACCCCATTAAAATAGCTACGAAAAGATAACATCCAATACATATCCTATCATATTAGCTATGTAAAGACAATAAATGCGTAAAGGCAGCTAACAATGCCTACCCCATTAAAATAGCTACGAAAAGATAACAACCAATACATAACTTATCATAATAGCTATGTAAAGACAGCTAAAGATGCATAACCTAACTCAGTAATGATTGCTATTAAATAATGAACCATTACACTAGCCACGTAAAAAACAGTTATCGATCCGTGACCAAGATAATACTTACGTAAGATCTATATCAGTGCTAAGACAATAGCTCCGTAAGGAAAACCTACCACTTCATGAACTACGACAACAGCAAGGTGTGGACGGCTACCAATACATTACTTATCACAGCTACCAACACATAACTCGTCACACTAGCTAAGTAAATAGCGCTACGACTGAATAGCCTATCACACAGGCTAATTGAGGGTCACTAACTAAACCATCACAATATCTCTGTACAAGGCAGATGGCGTGATGATCCTCATCTTTATCGCACACCTAACAGTAGGTTAGGTTAGAAGCACTCTGGCTAGCTTAGGTTAGTGGGTTGAAAATAATTTTTTCTAAAAACTACCCCTCTAGACGTGGTTGAACACCCAACAGTAGGTTAGGTTAGAAGCACTCTGGCTAGCTTAGGTTAGTGGGTTGAAAATATTTTTTTCTAAAAACTACCCCTCTAGACGTGGTTGAACCCTCCCCCAAGGCTACGATCAAGGTCACATCGACCGCCTGCATCATCCAAAACCACCCCTAACTTTCAAAGGTTGGTCGTATCTCCATCACGGGCATCACTGACCTGTGGTTGTAGAAGTTGTGTAGTATGTGGGTTTACACAGATAACACAGAATGTAGGCTAACTATATACATTACCCAAGCCATGCATTGGATACTTTATGTTAATCATTAGCCTAGCTATGCATTGGCTGTGTTAACCATTAGTCAGGCTACACATCAGATAATATGTGATATTCCATAGCCAGGCTCAGCATCGGCTACTATGTGCTAAGCATTAGCGAGGCTATGCACCGGATATTATGTGTTGGGGCATTCTCAAGCTACTTATCGGATACTATATGTTAACCCATCGTCGGGCTATGCATCGGATACTATGTGTTAATGATTAGTCTAGCTATGTGTCGGGTATTATGTGGGCAGGTTGTAGTCAGGCTACTGTGTGATAACCATTAGCTAAACTATGCATTGGATATAATTTGTAGGCCCTTGTCGGCTTAGCATAATATGTATGCAGGCTTACACACATGTTTGTTTAACGCAGTATGTAGGCCTAACATAGTATATACGCCTATCTATGATAGCATGGATATTGGCTTGGCGTATTTATTCGGTTTACACGCATATTTGTTTAACAGCGTATATATGGCTATTTAGAGTATATTGCATGCTGGTTTAACATAGTATATACCAGGCTAGTGTTTCTTTCCGGCTGACTTTTGAAATGACATGTGTGACTATATCTAGACCATACATAATTGATAAGCCAATTTTGGGGGGTTTATGCTTATTTAGCGAGGCTATGCACCGGATATTATGTGTTGGGTCATACTATGTGTTAATGATTAGCCAAGCTATGTATCAGGTATTATGTGAGCAGCTTGTAGGATAGTGTGTGATAGCCCTTTAGCTAAACTATGCATTGGATATAATTTGTAGGCCCTTGTCGGCTTACATACATGTTTGTTTAACGCAGTATGTAGGCCTAACATAGTATATAAGCTTATGTAGGATAGCATCCATGCTGGTTAGCAGGGTATTTATGTAGGTTTACACGCATATCTGTTTAGCACAGTATGTAGGCTTAGCATATTATTTATGTAGGTTTACAAGCATATTTGTTCAACACACTATATAAGCTATCATTCATCCTGGCTAAACATAGGCCTATGTGGGTAACGGGGATATTTGCCTAATACAGGATGTATATAGGTTAACCTGCATATTGGTTTAACAGCGTATATATGGCTATTTAGAGTATATTGCATGATGGTTTAACATAGTATATATGCCTGATTGTTGGTTTAGCACTGTATGTATATGGGTTGCGTAACTTTTTTAAATTATATTGTAATATTTGTTGACCGTCATGGGCGTGATAGGTTAGCTATACCATATAGGTTAGCATTGTTAGCTATACCATATAGTACTTCCCTTATTATACAGTTGCCAGGTTCTATCTGATAGACGAGGTGAAACTAGCTCAGATCATATAGGCCTTGGCCAGTGGTTTACCGACATAGTAGGCACATTTAGGGATTCATGTAAGTCGGCTTGGCATAGTATGCAGGTTTACACGCATGTTTGTTTAACACATTATGTGTACCATCATGTATGTAGGCTTAACGTGGTATATACGCCTATGTATGATAGCTTGCATGTTGGCTTAGCATCGTTTTAGGATCGTTTTATAACATATATTTATTCACGTTTTGTGATAGGCCTCATTATTAGTGTTTCTCCATATATACCTTTTATATCTAGATACATTTACAGCTATAGGATATATCCATTGAGGCTATTTGATTATTTACACTGATTTTTGATTATATATATGTAGGCCTTGGTATGCCGACTGTACATAGTAATTTGATACAGTATTCAGATCATAAACATGCGCCTAGATTCACAACGACACGGCCGTGGGGGTTTCAAGCCTGCTATAGCGGTCACCGGCTGCCATTGCGGTTTTAAGATATTGCGTTATCTCTGCATGTCTGTACATGTCTAACACACGGTCGAGCGTATTCCTTGAAACGACAGGGCTTTATTGCTTTGTTTATTATTTTGTAGCATAGACAAATTTTGACAATCATAACCCTTGCCTCCTCTAGTTATGGAGGGCCTAATACCTGAGTCGCTCGAACGCCGATACGTCATCAATCTTTACGTGGGCTTGATAGGTTATGCATTGGTAGATGTACCATATAGTACCTCCCATATTATACGGTTGCCAGGATCAACCTGATAGAAGAGGTGAAAATAGCTCAGGTCATAAGGGTTTGGCCTGTGGTTTACAAACATAGTAGGCCCATGTATGTTGGCCTAGCATAGTATGTATGTAGGCCTGCGTATTTGTTTAACACATTATGTGGGCTATCATATATATTGGTTTAACACGGTATATAAGCCTTCACGTCTTACAGCGACCGTTTGCGTAGACCCACCTGGCCCTTGCTTTGTGATTGGTCGATTCAACTTGTTGTCTAATTGGACTCGGTGTATAATTGTTGTTCGATTATAATTAGCGTTTAGTTGAATCGTTGGTCATTTGATCTAACCGATCATTTTTTGACAATTTCATTTGATAACAACCCCACATGATGCCTGATTCCAGGGTTACTTTACCTAAAGGCTGGCTTCTGGATGGCTTTTACCTGAGGCCTTGCTCCGTGTTAGCTTTACCTAAGGTCTAACTCCATGGTAGCTTTACCTAGGCTCCGACTCCGCGGTAGCTTTACCTACGGCCTGGTTCCGGGGTTACTTTACCTAGGGTGTGGCCTCGTATTGGCTTTACCTGAGACTGTGCTCCATGTTAGCTTTACCTAAGGCCTGGCTCCTGGCTGGCTTTACCTCAGGCACGACTCCGTGTTAGCTTTACCTAGGGCCTAGCTGCTGGGTGGCTAGGCTCGGATTGGCTTTAACCGAGAGCGTGCTCCATATTGGCTCTACCTTGGCGGCTTTAACTAATGCCCCGGTGGATTTTACCTAGGACCCCGATTATTTTTGGCTATCTGAAAACAGGTGAACCCGCCCCCAAAACGGTCCATAATACACTTTAACCATACCATATACGGTCATTTGATCCAACCCGTCGATTTTCGGCAATTTCATATTTTTTTGTAAAAACTACCCCTCGGTGATTCCACCCCCGCAGCGTTCCTTATTGGACTCTAGACATATCCCATACAGCCATTCGATCAAACCGATCGATTTTCGGCAATTTCATATTTTATTCAAAAACTACCCCTAAGTGAAACTACCCCTCAGCAGCCCGTAATAGACTCTAAACTCACCCTGTCGGTCATGACACGATTTTCCAAAATTTTTTCGAAAACTACCCCCCACCCCCAATCCACCCCCGGGGCATCCCCCGCGTATGGTCCTGAACGTGGCCGAGGTCACCCCTGACACGTAGGTTAGGTTAGGTTTGATCCATTTTGGCTAGCTTAGGTTAGTTGGCTGGAATTTATTTTTTTCGAAAAACTACCCCCCACCCCTCTGGACGTGTTCAAAACCACCCCTGAGGCTTGGATCAGGGTCGCGACGTCCGCCCGCATCATCCGAAACTACCCCTATAGTCCTAGGTTACGTAGCGGCCGATTTTTTTTTTTTTTTCGAAAAACTACCCCCTACCCCCCTGAACGTGGTCGAAACCACCCCTTGGTCTAGGGTCGGGGTCGCGATGACCTTGAGCATCATCCAAAACTACCCCTATAGTCCTAGGTTACGTAGCGGCCGAGTTTAGGGGTGGCTGTCCTATTCTGGGCCACTTCCTACTTAGATACATTGGCTTCACCCTAATAGTCGGTAGGCGTAATTATTCCTCTTAGATAGTTTGAAGGCATCTACATCTCATCCAGAGATTGCAGGTGGTATTTCCTCTTCTAGCCCTTGGTAGCCTGTAGGAAATACAGCTCACCCTATCAGCCAATGGAGACATCGCTTTACCCCCTTAGCCTGTAGGCGTAGTTATTCCTCATAGATAGTTTGAAGGCATCTACATCACATCCAGATATAGCGGAGTGGTATCTCCTCTTCTAGCCCTGGGTAGCCTGTAGGCAATACAGCTCACACTATCAGAGAGTAGATACATCGCTTCACTCTAATAGCCGGTAGGCGTAGTTATTCCTCTTAGATAGTTTGAAGGCATCTACATCTCATCAAGAGACAACGGAGTGGTATCTCCTCTTCTAGTCCCGGGTAGCCTGTAGGCAATACAGCTCACACTATCAGAGAGTAGATATATCGCTTCACTCTTATAGCCGGTAGGCGTAGTTATTCCTCTTAGATAGTTTGAAGGCATCTACATCACATCCAGATATAGCGGAGTGGTATCTCCTCTTCTAGCCCTGGGTAGCCTGTAGGCAATACAGCTCTCCCTATCAGGCAGCAGACACATCGCTTCACCCTAATACCCGGTAGGCGTAGATATTCCTCTTAGATAGTTTAAAGGCATCTACATCTCATCAAGAGACAACGGAGTGGTATCTCCTCTTCTAGTCCCGGGTAGCCTGTAGGCAATACAGCTCACACTATCAGAGAGTAGATACATCGCTTCACTCTAATAGCCGGTAGGCGTAGTTATTCCTCTTAGATAGTTTGAAGGCATTTACATCCCATCCAGAGATTGCTGGGTGGTATTTCCTCTTCTAGCCCTCGGTAGCCTGTATTCAATACAGCTCACCCTGTCAGACAGTAGACACATCGCTTCACCCTAATAGCCGGTAGGCGTAATTAGTCCTCTTAAATAGTTTTAAAGGTATCTACATTTCATCCACAGATAGCAGAGTGGTATCTCCTCTTCTAACTCCGGGTAGCCTGTAGACAATAAACCTCACCTTAACAGACAGTAAATACTTTGGCTTCACACTAATATCCGGTAGGCGTATTTATTCCTCTTAGATAGTTCGAAGGCATCTACATCTCTTCCAGAGATATCGGAGTCGTATCTCCTCTTCTAGCCCCAGGTAGCCAGTAGCCAATAAACCTCACCTTAAGAGCTAGTAGATACATGAGGTTCACCCTAATAGAAGGTAGTTGTACGACTTCCTCTTAGATAGTATGAATGCACTTACGTCTCTTTCAGGGGTAGGCATCTTCTCTTCTCTCCCTGGGTAGTCGGTAGACGATATATTTCACCTTAACGGCCAGCAGTTACATAGTTGCACCCTAATAGCCGGAAAACTTCGTTTTCTCCTTAGATTGTTAGAAACTACCTACTTCTCTCACAGAGGTAGCCAGGAGGCATCTCCTCTTCGTTAACTGGTTAGCCTGTAGAGAATACCCTCACACAATATCTGCCAGTAGATACATCCCTTCACCCTAATAACCGGTAGGCGACGCATTTCACTAAGACAGTTTGAAGGCACCTACCTCTACTTCAGGGGTAGCCGGAAGTCATCTTCTATTCCCGCCCTGGGTAGCTTGTTGACAAAACCCCCACACTATCGTCCAGTGGATACATCGCTTCACCCTAATAGCCGGTAGGCGTACATATTCCTCTTAGATAGTTTGAAGGCATCTACATCTCATTCGGGAATAGCGGAGTGGTATCTCATCTTCTAGCCCTGGGTAGCCTGTAGGCAATACAGCTCACAATATCAGCCAGTAGACACATCGGTTCACCCTAATAGCCGATAGGCGTAGTTTTTGCTCTTAGATAGTTTTAATGCATCTATACCTCTTCAAGAGAGAGAGGAGTGGTATCTCCTCTTCTAGCACCGGTTAGCCTTTAGGCAATAAACCTCACCTTAACAGCCAGTAGATACATTGGCTTCACGCTTATAGCCGGTAGGCGTAATTATTCCTTTTAGATAGTTTGAAGGCATCTACATCTCTTCTAGAGATAGAGGAGTGGTATCTCCTCTTTTAGCCCCGGGTAGCCTGTAGGCAATAAACCTTACCTTAATAACCAGTAGATACATTGACTTCACCCTAATAGCCGGTAGGCGTAATTATTCGTCTTAGATAGTTTAAAGGCATCTACATCTCTTCCAGAGATAGCGGGGTGATATCTCCTCTTCAAGCCCCGTGTAGCTTCACCCTAATAGACGGTAGTTGTCGCTATTCCGTTTAGATAGTATGCATACAATTTCCTCTCTTCCAGGGGTAAGCGGAGGCATCTCCTCTTCACTCCCTGGGTAGCCTGTAGACAAAACCTAAACACTATCAGCCAGTAGATACATCACTTCATCCTAATAGCCGGTAGGCGACGCTTTCCAATGAGACAGAAGGCACCTACATCTATCTCAGGGGTAGCCGGAAGGCAACTCCTCTTCCCGCCCTGGGTTGCTTATAGACAATACAATCGCACTATCACCCAGTAGATACATCGCTTCACCCTAATAGCCGGTAGGCGACGACTTCCATTCAGACAGTCACCTACCTCTGTCTCAGGGGTAGCCGGAAGGCAACTCCTCCTCCCACCCTGGGTAGCCTGTAGACAATATCCCCACACTATCAGCCAGAAGATACATCGCTCCACCCTAATAGCCGGTAGGCGTATTTATTCCTCTTAGATAGTTTGAAGGCATCTACATCACTTCCAGTGATAGAGGAGTGGTATCTCCTCTTCTATCCCCGGGTAGCCTGTAGGCAATAAACCTTACCTTGACAGCCAGTAGATACATTGTGTTCACCCTAATAGCCGGTAGGCGTAATTATTCCTCTTAGATAGTTTGAAGGCATCTACATCTCATCCAGAGAGAGAGAGAGAGGAGTGGTATATCCTCTTCTAGCTCCGGGTAGCCTTTAGGCAATAAACCTCAACCTAACAGAAAGTAGATACATTGGATTCACCCTAATAGCAGGTAAGCGTAATTGTTCTTCTTAGATAGTTTGAAGGCATCTACATCTCTTCCAGAGATAGAGGAGTGGTATCTCTTCTTCTAGCCCCGGGTAGCCTGTATGCAATAAATCTAACCTTAACAGCCAGTAGATGTATTGGGCTCCACCCTAATAGCCGGTAGGCGTAATTATTCCTCTTAGATAGTTTGAAGGCATCTATATCTCATCCAGAGAGAGAGGAGTGGTATATCCTCTTCTAGCCCCGGGTAGCCTTTAGGCCATAAACCTCAACTTAACAGAAAGTAGATACATTGGCTTCACCCTAATAGCAGGTAGGCGTAATTGTTCTTCTTAGATAGTTTGAAGGCATCTACATCTCTTCCAGAGATAGAGCAGTGGTATCTCCTCTTCTAGCCACGGGTAGCCTTTAGGCAATACAGCTCACCGTGACCGCCAGTACATACATTGGCTTCACCTACATAGCCGGTAGGCGTATCTATTCCTCTTAGATAGTTTTAACGCATCTAAATCTCCTCTAGAGGTAGAGGAGTGGTATCTCCTCTTCTAGCCCCGGGTAACCCGTAGGCAATAGACCCTACCCTAACAGTAAGTAGATACATTTGCTTCACCCTAATAGCCGTTAGGCGTCATTATTCCTCTTAGATAGTTTGAAGGCATCTACATCGCATTCGGGAATAGCGGAGTGGTATCTCCTCTTCTAGCCCCGGGTAGTCTGTAGGCAATAAACCTCACCTTAACAGTAGATACATGAGCTTCACCCTAATAGACGGTAGTTGTCGCTATTCCGCCTAGTATGAATGCACTTACCTCTCCACCAGGGGTAGGCTGAAGGTATCTTCTCGTCACTCCCTGGTTAGACTGTAGACAATATATTTCACCTTAACAGCCAGCAGTTACATCGTTTCACCCTAATAGCCGGCAAGCGTCGCTTTCTCCTTAGATTGTTTGAAACTACCTACTCCTCTCACAGGGGTAGCCAGGAGGCATCTTCTTTTCCTTAACTGGTTAGCCTGTAGAGAATACCCCCACACTATCAGCCAGTAGATACATCGCCTCACCCTAATAGCCGGTAGGCGACGCTTTCCAGTAAGACAGAAGGCACCTACATCTATCTCAGGGGTAGCCGGAAGGCAACTCCTCTTCCCGCCCTGGGTTGCTTGTAGACAATACAATCACACTATCAGCCAGTAGATACATCGCTTCACCCTAAAAGCAATAGGCGTAGTAATTCCTCTTAGATAGTTTGAAGGCATCTACATCTCTTCCAGGGCTAGAGGAGTGGTATTTCCTCTTCTAGTCCCGGGTAGCCTGTAGGCAATAAGCCTTACCTTAACAGCCAGTAGATACATTGGCTTTACCCTAATAGCCGGTAGGTGCAATTATTCCTCTTAGATAGTTTGAAGGCATTTACATCTCTTCCTGAGAGAGAGGAGTGGTATCTCCTCTTCTAGCCCCGGGTAGCCGTATTTATTCCTCTTAGATAGTTTGAAGGCATCTACATATCTTCCAGAGATAGCGGAGTGGTATCTCCTCTTCTAGCCCTGGGTAGCCTGTAGATAAAACCCCCACACTATCAGCCAGTAGATACATCGCTTCATCCTAATAGCCGGTAGGCGACGCTTTCTATTAAGACAGTTAGAAGGCACCTACATCTATCTCAGGGGTAGCCGGAAGGCAACTCCTCTTCCCGCCCTGGGTAGCCTGTTGACAATACCCCCACACTATCAGCCAGTAGATACATCGCTTCACCCTAATAGCCGGTTGGTGACGCTTTCCATTAAGATATTCACCTATCTCTGTCTCAGGGGTAGCCGGGAGGCCTCTCCTCTTCCCTACCTCGAGTTTGCCTCTATATTGAAAGGTATTAACATTGTTAGCCTGAGGTATATAATGTGATGTATTACAAAATAATTTTAAATAACGTATTCGTTATGTTTTTGCTGGTTTATTGTATTTCACCTACTTTAGTGTTTAAGATATGGCGGCAAACTCCTCCTGGCGATAGAATAAGCAATCAATGGTTTCATAAAATTATAAATAAACCTTTTAAAAGTATTTGATAAATATCTTTTCGATATATATGGCAGCCCGGAGTGGAAATACTCTGGCAAACGTCCAATTACGTTAAAGTATTCCTGGTACTGAAACTGAAAACCGTTAGATACAGAAGCAACACTAGATAAAATGGCTGCCAAACTGTTAATGAGTTTCTGCAGATTAAGTAAAGTTTTGAATGGTGAGTAGCTAACTTGTTTCAGGATATTTTTATCCGTTTAATAAATAAAATTAAATATTTAAACTTATCCTCCTACTGTTTATATATTTTAAAACAGTAAAATATTCCTGAGGTTTTCTTCACCCGGCGTGAATATTTCGTACAACTCAGCATGTAGGGGAAAGCTCTTGTCCCAGGACATTGTGGTGGAAATTGTTGTAAGATACGGAAAACATTTACACAAGCAGACTTGACAAATATTTCGATAGTTCTTTGCTACTAGAGTCCATTGGCGGATTGCCATTTAGTGTTAGGGCAATAATTTGTCAATTAGGGGTGAGAGAACCTTCTTGGAACGAGCTAAGTAACTTATATGCAATGTTTAATTCGGTGTTTTAATTTTAAACGTATTCGACGTATTCTAAAATCTCTTGTTAACCAAAGCTTGTTTTTCATTAAAAATAGTTTACAATAAGTCTCCAAATTATTTATTTTAAATGAAACAATTTATACAACCTTTGGATAGGTTTGTGTGATATAGTTGCCTGTTGATGGTAATCTTATATTGCCATTAAAGCATATCCAAGAACAATATGAAGACATGTAAGTGATTAGAAGGACTCAATGCCAGCTTTGTACTATGTCTCCCCTCGTAATAGATGCCATAAAGTGACGTAAACACCCCAGATGGTAATTTAAATGACTGACTAGGATCATAGATAAAACTCAAGTGAAACCGTTACTGTGGTGCTCCAGCACCTTAAGTGTTGGAACATACAAAAATATCAGCAAATATTAGTAAGTAGCAAAACGTTGGCAGTGCATTGCATTACTGGACAAAATACTGTACAATTTACTCTCCTCGTTATGTAGATAACACTACCCTGTATTGAAATAGAAGTGAAAAACTAACATCTTCGATTAATTTAAATATATCTTCTATATATTTGAAAACATATTTATTTATTATGATATTATTAAATAATTTTTATTATGATTATTAATTATAATTTTGAAAGTTATAATATTTTCTTGGTAAATATTTGTTTAATAAACATTTCAAGTAATATAATTCATTTTTATTTCAATAATTATACAATTATTATTTATAAACCTATGATTTATTATAATTATTTGGAACATAAGAATTAATGACCTATACATATAATGAACTAAACAAATTTAGCTATTTGATTATTTGTATAATAAAACTTAAAAGCAAGCATCGCAATAAAAAAAAATAATAAAATAGGCAGATATATTTTTATTCCAAAAGGGAGGCAAGAGAAAAGAGAAATATTCCACCCTGATCAGTGATGCTTGTCTTAAACTTTACTGAAGTTAAGTTTCAATACAATTGTAAGAATTATTTATATGCACTAACTCCCATTAATATTGTTTTATTTATTTTATCTTTCCATTTTCAGTTACTGTATTTTATCAAAAAGCAGTAGTATGTGTCTTCATTCCGACTGAGTACCGGTGCTTCCTTGCCCACCTTCTACCCATATCCCCGGTAATATGAACATTAAGAAATCCTTTCCTCATTTCTATCAAACTTCTACCCTAATATAGTTATTCGTGACACGGGTGCAAACCCTTTTAGACCTTCGATAGGGACAAGTATACTTCAGGTACAATGCCCCCCCCCTTTTTGCTTACCTAGAGGTTTTAGCACCTACGTTATCCTATCCACCTATATTCACACACATTCTTATCCTTCGTAGGCAGAAATACCCATGCTGACTGGGAAATACAAAACAATAAAATTAGTAAAAAGACCTAGTTTTAAGCAGATTAAATTTCATTTTTAATTTGTAATTATGTTATACATTTTATTGCTTACTTTGGTTTTTATCATTAAAGTTTTTTGTATTTATTAAATACCTTTTAATGTTTTGAATAACAAAGTATTAGGTTTTCATGGTATGTTTTACACATATGTATTTTACACTTTATTTTGTTGCTAAATGAAATATTACTGTTAAATCATCATTGTGTGTTGTGTGTGTCTGTGTGAGGGAATGTGTTGCTTGATGATGAATCTACTAGTAAGCCTAATAGAGACTAGCAATGACCCAAAAGCTCACAACTCGATCCTAACGTTGGTAAAACGAATGAACAGTTGTCAATATCCCCTGTAAAGGGTTGTAACGACAGGATGTATGTGTGTGTGTGTGTGTGTGTGAGGGAAGGTGTTGCATTGTTGATGATTCTACTAGTAAGCCTAATAGAGACTAGCAATGACCCAAAAGGTCACAACTCGATCCTAACGTTGATGAAACAAATGAACAGCTGTCAATATCCCCTGTAAAGGGTTGTAACGACAGGATGTATATATGTGTGTGTGTGTGTGTGTGTGTGTGTGTGTGTGTGTGTGTGTGTGTGTGTGTGTCTGTGTGAGGGAATGTGTTGCATTGTTGATGAATCTACTAGTAAGCCTAATAGAGACTAGCAATGACCAAAGAGGTCACAGCTCTATCCTAACGTTGGTAAAACGAATGAACAGTTGTCAATATCCCATGTAAAGGGTTGTAACGAACAGGATATATGTGTGTGTGTGTGTGTGTGTGTGTGTGTGTGTGTGTGTGTGTGAGTGTGTATGTGTGTGTGTGTGTGTGTCTATGTGAGGGAAGGTGTTGCATTGTTGATGAATCTACTAGTAAGCCTAATAGAGACTAGCAATGACCCAAGAGGTCACAGCTCGATCCTAACGTTGGTAAAACGAATGAACAGTTGTCAATATCCCATGTAAAGGGTTGTAACGAACAGGATATATGTGTTTGTGTGTGTGTGAGTGTGTGTGTGTGTGTGAGGGAATGTGTTGCATTGTTGATGAATCTACTAGTAAGCCTAATAGAGACTAGCAATGACCCAAGAGGTCACAGCTCGATCCTAACGTTGGTAAAACAAATGAACAGTTGTCAAAATCCCCTGTAAAGGGTTGTAACGACAGGATATGTGTGTGTGTGTGTGTGTGTGTGTGTGTGTATGTGTGTGTGTGTGTGTGTGTGAGGGAATGTGTTGCATTGTTGATGAATCTACTAGTAAGCCTAATAGAGACTAGCAATGACCTAAAAGGTCACAACTCGATCCTAACGTTGATGAAACGAATGAATAGCTGTCAATATCCCATGTAAAGGATTGTAACGACAGGATGTATGTGTGTGTGTGTGGGGGGGGGAATGTGTTGCTTGATGATGAATCTACTAGTAAGCCTAATAGAGACTAGCAATGACCCAAGAGGTCACAGCTCGATCCTAACGTTGGTAAAACGAATGAACAGTTGTCAATATCCCATGTAAAGGGTTGTAACGAACAGGATATATGTGTTTGTGTGTGTGTGAGTGTGTGTGTGTGTGTGAGGGAATGTGTTGCATTGTTGATGAATCTACTAGTAAGCCTAATAGAGACTAGCAATGACCCAAGAGGTCACAGCTCGATCCTAACGTTGGTAAAACAAATGAACAGTTGTCAAAATCCCCTGTAAAGGGTTGTAACGACAGGATATGTGTGTGTGTGTGTGTGTGTGTGTGAGTGTGTGTGTGTGTGTGTGTGTGTGTGTGTGTATGTGTGTGTGTGTCTATGTGAGGGAAGGTGTTGCATTGTTGATGAATCTACTAGTAAGCCTAATAGAGACTAGCAATGACCCAAAAGGTCACAACTCGATCCTAACGTTGATGAAACGAATGAATAGCTGTCAATATCCCATGTAAAGGATTGTAACGACAGGATGTATGTGTGTGTGTGTGTGTGTGTGTGTGTGTGTGTGTGTGTGTGTGTGTGTGTGTGTGTGTGTGTGTGTGTGTGTGTGTCTGTGTGAGGGAATGTGTTGCATTGTTGATGAATCTACTAGTAAGCCTAATAGAGACTAGCAATGACCCAAAAGGTCACAACTCGATCCTAACGTTGATGAAACGAATGAATAGCTGTCAATATCCCATGCAAAGGATTGTAACGACAGGATATATATGTGTGTGTGTGGGGGGGGGGGAATGTGTTGCATTGTTGATGAATCTACTAGTAAGCCTAATAGAGACTAGCAATGACCCAAAAGGTCAAAACTCGATCCTAACATTGGTGAAACGAATGAACAGCTGTCAATGGTTGTAGATCGCTGTAACGACAGGATATATTGAACACTAGGAAGGCAAGCTAGAAAGAAAATATGTACCATAAATATAACATATTAACAAATTATGTTTTAATAATATTTCGAAACGTTCACAAGTTTATCTTATAAGTGATAATAAAATATAGTAGACTACCAATGAAGTAAATTATGTTTTGTGCAATACAAAAATAATGTAAATATAATCTATAAGTATAAAAATGAATGATTGTATGTGAGTGTGTGTATGTTTGTTTGTATTTATGCTATAGACGCCTGAACCACTGAACAGAAGTTGATTAAATTTAGCGGGTTTATATAACATATTCCCAGGATGGTTTCTGTGAAATTTAGTGTAGATCCATTCACAGGGCTACGCCCCATAGGCTTAGGATAGTTGAAAAACCGATATATGTATGTATCTTATGAACGCCCGCCATGAATCATATGGCTCCGACTTTGAGCATCTCGCCTCCCTCTACTGGACTGCACGGCACCGAATGGCTGAAATTCCAAGAGTGGGCGTTGAATAAAGTAAGTTAAGTAAGTAAGTAAGTCTTATGAACGCCTAAACCGCTGAACATTTTAATGACATTTGAAGAAATTGATTAACATATTTTCAAGATGTTTTTTGTGGAGCTTATTGTAGATCCATCCAAGGGGCTCCGCCCCAGAGGTTTAGGATGGTTCGAAAACTGATATATATTATGGACTCCTAAACAGCTTTACAGAAGTTGATGAAATTTGAAGGGTTTGTTTAACATACTCTTAAGATGGTAAGTGCTAAGTTTGGTGTAGATCTATCCTCAGGACTCCGCCCCAGAGGATTGGGATTGTTCAAAAATCGATGTATGTATATGTGTGTATGTAATGTCTTATGAGCACCTAAACCGCTCAATAGAAGTTAATGAAATTTGGAAAGATCGTTTAACATACTCCCAGGATAGTTCGTGTGAGGTTTGGTGTAAATCCATTCACAATGCTCCGCCCTAGAGGCTTAGGATGGTTCAGTGTACACCCTTCCATAAGTCTAATGTTAAAATGTATATCCATACTATCGTTACTTAAATTAATTTAAAAAAATTTTAAACAATATGTAAAAATAAAAATACATTTAATTATTTTAAACTTAATAAAATTGTTAAATTATACGTACAATTATTGCTATCACACTTATTGATATTAAAAATAAGATCGTCAATAGTATTCTTGCGAAATTTGAATCAACCAAAGCTGTGCAAAGTCACCAGAATAACCACAAAAAACTACCACCCAACTTGATCCGGGCAGAAATCAGAGGTGTCAAGTTCGAAAGAGAGATGGTCTTAATTCCTTGAATACCGATGATTTAATCAGATCTACCTATTGATTTCAAACGAAACTTGCATTCGAAATAACCATAAACAAGGTACAAGGACAATCATTTAAAATTGCTAGATTAAATTTGGTACATTCGATCTTTTACCACGGGTAGTTATATGTTGGGTGGTCACGTGTTGGAACACCTAAAATTTATATGTTTATACGCCTAATGAAATGAAGAAAAACATTGTCTATTTTCTAGCATTGCAGTAAATGAAATATAATTATTTAGTTGTTTGATTTGCTTTCTTTATTACAAAAATTATGATTTCGGGCGCAGCAACGTAATTATAATAAAGAACATTTGACATTGACTTGTTAGATAAAATCTACCACAACGTTAGTAACTAGGTTTATTAGATAATACTAAAAATTTTGCTTTTTGTATATTATAGTTCTAACCAGTATACCAGTATAACCAGTTCTAACCAGTGATGACTCTGAAGTGTACTTGATAATTGAAACACGTTTGATTTAATAAATAAAATTAACTTATTGTTAATTTATTTCAGTTTTTTACTAAACAATACACCAATTTGTCTATCCTTAATCTGGAATTAGTTTAATTTGTTTTTAATAAATGACGCCTACCTAGTATTATGCAACGTGTAAACCTGTAGTTCATTAGAGAACTAAATTATTGAAACCTAGCTTTAAAATGAAGGTTCTAAAAGTGTCAAACTGTTCCTTTTTATTCAAATTTGAAACACAATATAATAGTACAATAATTATGCAAACTGAATTTCCTACATTTTTTAAAATAATTTATTTAATTATGATTTTTCTCTTATAATAAAAATGAATTAATTTTGAGTTTGCTGTTTAAATTTATATTTTTGTCGAAGTGCAAATTCAACTTGCAATCAGTTTTGATTTTAAACATAAAAATATACATTGATTATCTTGATAAATGCATCGCATTTATAATTAAATTCCTATAACTATTAATCTTTACATTCCATTAATTTAAACACAATTTTTCGTACTATGATAAATACATTTTAAAAGCAATTTTTAGATTTTAAAATCTCTATTATGTGTACATGAAAATCTCTATTATCTCTCTACAGTGTATAAAATTAAATTTTAAATTAATTTTTAATTATGAAACCAATATTTTGTAACAAATGAATTCCTCTCGTTGGTAAAATTAGAAAATAAAATTTAATTCCCTTAATCGCCCCAAAAAAGTTCATATAAATAAAGTTTTGGTAAATGATATAGACGAAAAGATAAATTTTCTAATATGATCGTACTTTTCCTTTGTTGTTACTCAAATATGTAAAGAGTTATTTTGACACTATGGAATAAATAGGACAATTTTGACACAATTAATGGAAATAAATATAATATACGAGTATATATGTTTTAAAATAATATTATAATAACTAATAATATATTAAAAATAATAATTATTATTATATTATATATATATATATATATATATATATATATATATATATATATATATATATAAAGAATATAAGTCAAAATACAAATACAAGAATTATAATTGAATTTACAATTCAATGTTGTCTAACAGTACCAACATCATCAGGAATATTAAACAATTAAAATTAACATATGTGCAAATTAGATCAAATAAATAGTTATGCCAAATCAATTACAATGTTGTTAAAATTTTTTACTTTGCTGCCCTAACATTACAAACACAGAATATATTATCAAATTTAGATTTTACTTGTATTTGTTCATTTATAAACTCATTATTAGTATTATATTTATGTATTTCTAAAGCTTCATAAATATTCATTCTCAGGCCTTTGTTAATTTCTTTTATAAGTATCATATTATCTATATTAGGAAATAAGTGATTATTATTAATACAATGACTAGCAAAATTTGATTTATAAATTTCTGGCTTTTTATATGCATTAAAATGCTCTTTATATCTGTCTTTAAGTTTTTCTTAGTTTGTCCTATATAAACTTTGTTACAATAATCACATTCTAATTTATATACACCGTTTTTTTTCATGCATAATAATATTATTATTATTCATTATATTTATCAATTTATGATTAGTATTATATGCGAATTTTATGTTGCTACCTTTAAACAATTTTGTGATATTTTTTTACTTCATTAGCAAAAAATGTAAATGAAGTCCATATGACATTTTCATCATTATTTTTGTAAATTAGATTATTATTTTGTTTCTTTAAAATATTATAATTAAGTTTATCAACAGTTTTCTTTTTATAGCCATTCTCAATTGCAATTTGATAGATAATGTTTTTCTCTCTTATCTTGTTTTCATTATTCATAGGTATTTTATGTAATCTATATAATAAATTGTATAATGCAGCCATTTTTTGATTATACGGATGGTTAGAATTATTAGGTATAATTTGGTTAGTTTGTGTCGGTTTACGATATATGTTAAATTCAAATTCATTAATATGTCTTATAATTGTTATATCTAGAAAGTTGATCTTATTATTTTTCTCCATTTCATAAGTAAAATTAATATTTTTATTTATCATACTTATTTTATCTAAAATAGTTATTAAGTTTATACCATTATTATTAGATACATACAAACAATCATCTACATATCTAAACCAATAACCGTTTTCATCAAATGTCTGTATAATTTTATTTATTTTATCATCTATATATTGTAAACATATTTCAAATATTATATTCGATAAGGGAGAACCCATGGCAATACCAACTTGCTGTTTGTAAATTTTATTATTATACGAAAAATAATTTTGATTTAATATTATTTTTAATGTATTTATAATATCTAATATTAATTTTCTATCTTTTTCATTTTGCTCTAATCTAGATTTTATAATATTGAGATTCTCTTTTATAGGAATATTTGTGTACATATTTTTTATATCTAATAATATTAATTTTGTTTTATTATCAATATTAATTAATTTTAATTTTTTAATAAGGTTAATAGAATTACTTATGGTTTGATTATTATTTAGTTTCATTTTATCTTTAAGAATTTATGTTATGATTTTAGATATTTTATAAGAAGGGGCATTCATAAAATTTACTAATGGTCTAATTGTTTACTTTATATATATATATATATATATATATATATATATATATATATATATATATAAATACAAAATACGTTTTCTTGTTTATTAATTTAAAACAACATAGGTTATTCAAATACAAAAATATTTATTAATTTATATTCAAATATAAATAAATATATATATATATATATATATATATATATATATATATATATATATATATATATATATATATATATATAAATATAATATTGATTATAAATAATTAAATATTCTTGTATTTGAATAACCTATGTTGTTTAATATATATATATATATATTATTGATCATGAAACATTTTATGTGGAAATTTGTAGAATTAACACTTTGTTTATTCATTGAAAATTTATTTTATGTTATAACATATTTAGTTCTAAAATATCTATCATTATATATTTTAAAATTAATATATAAATGTTATTTTATTTAGTTGTTTAAAAACATTTGGCAGCAGTAGAAGTGCGAGAAAATTTAATTTTAATAATGTAACCTCTAATCTATTTTTATGAGAGGATGTCCTCTTATAAAAAAGTCAGTAGTTGTTTTATAAATCCTCTCGTGAATTGTTTACGTTTTATTAAAATAATTGTTTAGACTTACAAATAGAAAGAAATTGGAAAATTCATTTATATTAAATTTGTAGGGTTGAAAATTAAAGATATTTGATTATAATTGAAAATAAACACTAAAGTATATTTATAATTAGTGCTCTTACTTTATAATTATTCCAATACAAGATCGGTTACGAGTAGTTGGTGAGTTATGTTTTCACTGGAAGAGCATTACTTGCTGGCGTCGTCACGCACCGAAGTATACTGGTTGGGCGTCAGTAGGGTAGCGTCGACGCATGCGCCCTCTGTGCACGGACATTGATAGGCGCCTCTCCGTCAGATCAAACGCAGCTATGAGAGAGACCTAGATTATATCATTATACTGAGACTTACTCAAGTTTGAACTTGATTGAATTTACATTTATCTCTTGCTTCTCACGTCCAACTATTGTGTGGAGGAGAATCTTCCACTGTTCCACTCTCTCTGGTTCCGTATATGTAGTGGCAGAATTTCTGCGTTTTCCAGTCTTTGAAGTAAGGTACAAACCATGGTGAATCGTCGATGCTGAACTATCTCCAGGTCCGTACACATCGTGGCAGATGTTTTACTTTTCCCACTCTCTGGGGTTAGGTACACATCTTGGCAAACCTTCAACTCTCCCACTCTCTGGAGTTAGGTACACATCGTGGCAGATGATCCACTTTTCCCACTCTTTGGGGTTAGGTACACAATCTATGGTAGATTCTGCATTATTTAGGATATTTTAATGACTAATCCATTTTTTATAGAAACCGCATAATCCATAAACTATAAATAAGTTTATGCATTTTTTAGATCAAATATATGATAATTACAATTGCTCTTATAATACTACTATTAAAGCGTTTCCGTGAATAGAATGCGAATCTATGGTAGATTCTGAATTATTTAGGCTATTAAAATGTCAAATCCATTTTTTTTGAAATCGCAATATCCATGAACTATAAATAAGTTAATGCATTTTTTAGAGCAAATATATGATAATTACGATTGCTCCAATATTACTAATATTAGAGCATTTTCATGAATAGAATTGGAATCTAGGGTCGATTCTGCATTATTTAGGCTAAATAAATGACTAATCAATTTTTTATAGAAATCGCAAAATCCATGAACTATAAAATAAGTACATAAATTTTAAAGCAAAAAATTGGTAATTACGATTGCTCCAATATTACTAATATTAGAGCATTTCCATGAATAGAATTGGAATCTATGGTCAATTCTGCATTATTTAGGCTAAATAAATGACTAATCCATTTTTTATAGAAATCGCAAAATCCATGAACTATAAATAAGTACATACATTTTAAAGCAAAAAATTGGTAATTACGATTGCTCTTATAACACTAATATTAGAGAGTTTCCGTGAATAGAATGCGAATCTATGGTCAATTCTGCATTATTTAGGATATTTTAATGATTAATCCATTTTTTATAGAAATCGCAAAATCCATGAACTATAATTGAGTTCATGAATTTTTTACAGCAAAAAAATAGTAATTACGATTGCTCTTATAATACTAATAATAGAGCGTTTCCATAAATAGAATTGGAATCTAGGGTTGATTCTGCATTATTTAGGCTATTTAAATGACTAATCCATTTTTTATAGAAATCGCAAAATTAATTAATTATAATTGAGTTCATGAATTTTGTACAGCAAAATAATAGTAATTACGATTGCTCTTATAATACTAATAATAGAGCGTTTCCATAAATAGAATTGGAATCTAGGGTTGATTCTGCATTATTTAGGCTATTTAAATGACTAATCCATTTTTTATAGAAATCGCAAAATTAATTAACTATAATTGAGTTCATGAATTTTGTACAGCAAAATAATAGTAATTACGATTGCTCTTATAATACTAATATTAGAGCGTTTCCGTGAATAGAATACAAATCTATGGTCGATTCTCATTATTAAGGCTATTTGTATGACTAATCAATTTTTTATAGAAATCCCCAAAATCTATGAACTATAAATAAGCTCATGCATTTTTTATAGCAAATATTTGATAATTACGATTGCTCTTATAATACTAATATTAGAGCGTTTCCATGAATAGAATTGGAATCTATGGTCGATTTTGCATTATTTACGTTATTTTAATGATTAATACATTTTTAATAGAAATCGGAAAATCCATGAACTATAAATGGGTTTATTAATTTTTTACAGCAAAATAATGATAATTACGATTGCTCTTATAATACTAATATTAGAGCGTTTCCATGAATAGAATTGGAATCTATGGTCGATTTTGCATTATTTACGTTATTTTAATGATTAATCCATTTTTAATAGAAATCGGAAAATCCATGAATTATAAATGAGTTTATTAATTTTTTACAGCAAAATAATGATAATTACGATTGCACTTATAATACTAATAATAGAGCGTTTCCATGAATAGAATGCGAATCTATTTTCGATTCTTATTATTTAGGCTATTTATATGACTAAACCATTTTTTATAGAAATCGCAAAATCCATGAAATATAAAATAGGTTCAAGCATTTTTTAGAGCAAAATAATGGTAATTACAATTGCTCTTATAATACTTATAATAGAGCTTTTCCGTGAATAGAATGCGAATCTATTGTCGATTTTGCATTATTTAGGCTATTTATATGACTAATCCATTTTTTATAGAAATCGCAAAATCCATGAATTATAAATACGTTCATGCATTTCTAGAGCAAAAAATTGGTAATTACGATTGCTCTTATAATACTTATAATAGAGCGTTTCTGTGAATAGAATTGGAATCTATGGTCGATTTTGCATTATTTAGGATATTTTAATGAGTAATCCATTTTTTATAGAAATCGCAAAATCCATGAATTTTAAATAGGTTCATGCATTTTTAGAGCAAAAAATTGGTAATTACTTTTACTCTTCTAATACCTATATTAAAGCGTTTCCGTAAATAGAATGCGAATCTATGGTCGATTCTTATTATTTAGGTTATTTAAATGACTAATCCATTTTTTATAGAAATCACAAAATCGATGAATTTTAAATAAATTCAAGCATTTTTAGAGCAAAAAATTGGTAATTACGATTGCTCTTATAATACTTATATTAGAGCGTTTCCGTGAATAGAATGCGAATCTATTTTTGACTCTGCATTATTTATTATATTTTAATGAATAATCCATTTTTTATAGAAATCGCAAAATCCATGAACTATAAAATAGGTTCATGCATTTTTTAGAGCAAATTAATGGTAATTACAATTGCTCTTATAATACTAATATTAGAGCGTTTCCATGAATAGAATACGAACCTATGGTCGATTTTGCATTATTTAGGCTATTGAAATGACAAATCCACTTTTTATAGAAATCACAAAATCCATGAATTTTAAATAAATTCATGCATTTTCAGAGCAAAAAATTGGTAATTACCATTGCTCTTATAATACTTATATTAGAGCATTTCCATGAATAGAATGCGAATCTATGGTCGATGTTACATTATTTAGGCTATTTAAATGACTAATCCATTTTTTATAGAAATCACAAAATCCATGAATTTTAAATAAATTCATGCATTTTTAGAGCAAAAAATTGGTAATTACGACTGCTCTTATAACACTAATATTAGAGCGTTTCCATGAATAGAATGTAAATCTATGGTAATTCTGCATTATTTTTTAATATATTTTAATGACTAATCCATTTTTTATAGAAAACGTAAATCCATGAACTATAAATAAATTCATGAATTTTTAGAGAAAATAATGGTAATTACGATTGCTCTACTAATACTTATATTATAGCGTTTCTGTGAATAGAATGCGAATCTATGGTCGATTCTACACTATTTAGGATAATTTAATGAATAATCCATTTTTTATAGAAATCGCAAAATCCGTGAACTATAAAATAGGTTCATGCATTTTTTAGAGCTGCTCTAGACTGAACTATCAACACAAGGTTCGCCTAAAGTGCGCTGACTATAAAAAGAGAACCTTACACAAATTCCATCAGCAACGGCAAACGGTCCTTCTCAGGACCTCGACACGAGCCTTCGCATCTTATACTGGAATGCTGGAAGTCTCAACAGTATTAAATTTTTACAATACAAACGAAGCGTTGTTAAGCACGACGTGGATATTTACTTTATAGTAGAAGCCGGAGCAGCGACAGAACACGTGGAATGCTACAACACTGCAAACTATGTAAACTACACATTAAAGCGATCTCGACAGGTCGCATCTGGAATCATAGTAGGAATAAAATCAAACCTACGAGCAAAATATGAGGTGCTGCATGAGATGCAGGAAGTTGACAAATCTGAAATAGTCCTGATTAGAGTGTGGAAAAACTTCGAGCAGTATAGCATTGTGAATTTGTACAACCCACCTGGTAACGTCCTACCCACACTTCTGATAGAGACAACATTGCAACCAAACAGTAACATTGTTGAAGATTTCAACAGCGCCTCCACAAGATGGGGCTACGGTGTAACAAATCGTGCCGGAGAAAAAGTGGAAGATTTAATTGATGATAACTTACTGGATGTTGTAGAGACGCCGCCTACCTTCCTTGCTTTTTCTGGTAGTAACAGCCGACCAGACCTGGTCCTCGTAGACCCACATATAGCCAAAAAAACTAAGGTAAAGCTACTCGATGATGGTGCGGGCTGCGGCCATAGGTTGATACTCATCCAAACAGCTATGGATGAGAATGGCAAGGTTATGCCTAGGCTCCCTAGGTGGAATTTTAAGAAAGCAAACTGGCTTAAATACCGCAACCTAACTGACGAGGCATTACTGAAGGATATAAACTGGAAATCACTGGAAACAGCGGTGGACAGCATGAATAAAGCGATACTTAAATGTGCATCCTTATAAATACCTAGAGGGCAGGTTAAAACATACATAGCAAGCTCACCTCCATAGAGAGATCAAGGAGGCAAAAAGGAATAGTTTTCGCAACTTCCTTACCACCTTGGATTACAGAAAGGACGGTCTAAAAGCTCACCGCTTTATCTCACGACTAAACAACGACGCCATCCCGAAAGGACAAGAACCCTTCCAACAAGGAAACAAGGAATACACGGGCGCCAAGGATATTGCCAACCTTCTGTGCAAGCATTACTCAAAGATCAGCAGAGTAAACAAACCTAGAAGTGCATACAAAGAACTCTCAAAAGGACCGCTAATATCATGCCTTACTAAGAGAGACCAACGGATCTGCTACGAGAAATTTTCCTTAGCGGAACTGGACAGAGCCTTCTCCCTCACCAAATCGAGGAGGGCTGCTGGGACTGATGAAATCCTCCCGGAACTGCTCCTAAACATAGGTAAAACAGCAAAACAAGTCCTTCTGGACATCATAAACCTATCCTGGACGAGCCACGTCCCACATCAGTGGAGGAAGGGAGAAATCATCCCTATACAGAAGAAAGGCAAACCTTCCAATGATACAGCGAGCTACCGCCCAATCGCCCTTACGAGCACCTGCAGCAAAATAACTGAGCGACTGGTCACGGGACGTCTAAATGAGTTCTTTGATTTGCATAACACCATCGATGACGCCCAAGCAGGCTTCAGATCTAAGAGAAGCACAATTGACCAAGTGGTATATTTCACGCAATGTGTCAAGGACGGTTTTCAGCGGAAAATGTCCACATTAGCAGTGCTGATAGACCTGAAAAACGCTTATGATGTGGTCTGGAGAGAACTTCTAACGCACAAAGTTGTGAAGAGTGGAATTACTGGCCACCTCTTCAAATGGATTAAATCCTTTCTATCACAACGACAATTTCGGGTCCGTTATGACGGAGTAACATCCAGGTACCGTTTACAAAAACAGGGCCTACCACAGGGAGCAGTTCTGAGCTGTAATCTTTTCAACCTTATGATAAATGACGTCATAAAGGCAGTCAAGACTATCCCGGGAGTGGAAGCATTGTTGTATGCAGACGACCTAATATTTTGGGTCACTGAGTCCAATATGAAATCGCTGGAAGAAGCGGCCAACCAAGCTATCGCTAAGTTGATGTCGTGGACCGAAGCAAATGCAATGCAAATAAATAAGAGTAAGACGCTGTACCAACTTTTCACATTATCCACAAAACGCGTGGAGATAAAGTTGCACTGCGAGGGAAGCGAGCTTTGTGAGAGTGGCATCTCAGAGTATCTAGGAATGACAATAGACAGCAAATGACATGGCGGGCACATATAGAAGAGTGCGGCAACAGAGCCACAAAAAGAGCTAGGATATTGAAGCGTCTCACGGCAACTTCATGGGGAGCGAGCCAAGATGTTCTGGCCACCACATACAGAACCTACGTGAGGCCTATCCTGGAGTACGGTTCGGAAGCAACCATCACCACGGCAGGCGTAACTTCTCGAAAACTAGATAAAGTTCAGAATTGCGCACTGCGGGTAATAACGGGCGCCCCTAAATCAACCCCAATAGCTGCCATGGAAGCACAACTGCAGATAGAGCCTTTCCATGTTAGACGAGACAAACTCAGCCTCTGTTTTTGGGAACGATGTAGAAAAATATACCGCAGTAGATGGGGAAACTACAGGGAAGCTACAAGTAGGCTCAAAACACAAAAAAACCCCTTGTTGTCTATAAAAAAACTATATAAAAAATACAATATAGAACCAGGGAATGTAGCCCCATCGACAAACCCATACCGAGTTTTCCATCACCTACCTGCGGTCAAGATGACTCTACCCGGAATCACTGAAGCAAAAATAAATTACCATCCAGAGGAGCTGAGGACAGCTGCGATAGCAACCATCAACAGCGACTACCCACCGGACGAATGGTTACATGTTTATACAGACGGCTCATCCTTGCCACAAAGTGGACACACGGGAGCAGGGTTTCATTGTACCTTATTTGAGGGATCTGTCGCTGTTGGAAGTAACCAATGCAACTATGATGGCGAAGTGGCGGCTATCTTAGCGGCTGCCACAGAACTCGAGAAAATAGAACCACCCGCCCAGGCAGTCTTTTTAATTGACTCAATGGCAGCAATTCTCGGTGTATCTAGTAATAGAGTGACAGACTGTAACAGAACCATGGACTGTCGCCAAAAGCAAGAGACTTTGCAGGATAGGGGATGGCAAATTCCCCTGCAATGGATCCCAAGCCACGTAAACATTCAAGGCAATGAAAAAGCAGACCAACTGGCCAAGCAAGGAGCGGCACTACCACAGCCGGCCAATCCATTACCCTCACTACAATGAAAGCCCGGATAAACAGCGTATTACAGAGAAGCACTGTATCTGCTAGAACCAAAGCATCCCGAAACAAAAGCTGGGCTACCCTAATAACGGACGGTCCCATTGACGGTCGACTGTCACGACACGAGAGTGTGGCTCTCTTCCGCTTGACGACCGGACATGACTATCTGGCTGCGCACCTCCACAAGTTACATGCTGTACCATCACCCGAATGCACCCTATGTGCAAGTGGCACCATGACAGCTGAACACCTTCGCACTTGCTCGTCGCTGGACCACAGTCCCACAGATGAGACAGAGGCCACAAGGATCTCTCGATTATACTGGTCAGCGCGCCGCCAAATGGCTGGACAGCCAAGGGCGGGCGTTGGCTAGTAAGTAAGTAAGTAGTATTTTTTAGAGCAAATTAATGGTAATTACAATTGCTCTTATAATACTAATATTAGAGCGTTTCCATGAATAGAATACGAAGCTATGGTCGATTTTGCATTATTTAGGCTATTGAAATGTCTAATCCATTTTTTTAAAGAAATCCGAAAATCCATGAACTATAATTGAGTTCATGAATTTTTTACAGCAAAATAATATTAATTACGATTGCTCTTATAACATTTATATTAGAGCGTTTCTGTGAATAGAATGCGAGACTATGGTCGATTGTGCATTATTTAGGCTAATTAAATGACTAATCCATTTTTTTATAGAAATCGCAAAATCCATGCGCTGTAAATAGGTTCATGCATTTTTAAGAGCAAAATAATGGTAATTACGATTGCTTTTATAATACTTATATTAGAGCGTTTCCGTGAATAGAATGCGAATCTATGGTCGATTCTGCATTCTTTAGGATATTTTAATGAATAATCCATTTTTTATAGAAATCGCAAAATCCATGCGCTGTAAATAGGTTCATGCATTTTTAAGAGCAAAATAATGGTAATTACGATTGCTCTACTAATACTTATATTATAGCGTTTCCGTGAATAGAATGCGAATCTATGGTCGATTCTTCATTATTTATAATATTTTAATGACTTTTTATATAGAAACCGCATAATCCATGAACTATAAATTAGTTCATGCATTTTTTAGAGCAAAATAATAGTAATTACGATTGATCTTATAATACGAGTATTAAAGCTTTTCCATGATTAGAATGCGAATCTATGGTCGATTCTGCATTATTTAATTATTGTCTCTTCTTCTCGTTTTGTCGTCCCATCTCGTCTCATCGTCCCATCTCGTCTCGTCTCGTCTAGTCGTCTCGTTTCGACGTTTCATCTCTTTTCATCGTCTCGTCTCGTTTCGTCTTCTAATCTCGTCATCACGTCTATTTGTATCGTCTAGTCTCGTCTCGTCGTTTCCTCCCGTTAAGTTTTTTCGTCTCATCTCGTCGTCATGTCTCATCTCTTCACATCATCTCGTTTGGTATCTTCTTCTCGTCTCGTTTCGTCTCGTCTTGTCGTCTCGTCTAGTCTCGTCGTCTCGTGTAGTCGTCTCGTTCCGTCTCCTCTCGAATCGCCGTCTTGTCTCGTCGTCACGTCTCGTCTAGTGTCGTCGTCTCGTCTAGTCTCATCTAATCTTGTTTCGTCGTCTCGTCTCGTCGTTTCGTCTAAAATCGTCTCGTCGTCGCGTCTCGTCGTCTCGCCTTGTCTCGTCGTCTCGACGTCTTGTCTCGTCTAGTCATCTTGCCTCGTCTTGTCTCTTTGTCTCAGCTCGACGTCTCCTCTCATCTTGTCATCTCGTCTCGTCTCTTCGTCTCGTCTCGTCTCTTCGTCTCGTCTCGTCGTCTCGTCCCTCTCGTCGTCTCTCGCCTCGTCTCATCGTCATCGTCGTCGTTGTCTCATTTCGTCTCATCTCGTTTCATCATCTCATTTCATCTCGTTGTCTCGTCTCGTCTTGTTGTATCGTCGTTTCCTTCCGTCAAGTCGTCTCGTCTCATTTCGTCGTCTAGTGATTCGTCTCGTCGTCTCGTCTCGTCTCATCGTCTCGTCGTTTCCTTCCGTCAAGTCGTCTCGTCTCATCTCGTCGTCTAGTGACTCATCTCGTCTCGTCTCATCGTCGTCGTCGTCGTCGTCGTTACGTTTCGTCGTCTCGGCACGTCGTCTTGTCTCGTCTCGTCTAGGCGTCTTGTCTCGTCGTTTCATCTCTTCTCGTCGTTTCGTCGTCTCTTCCCGTCTCGTTGTATCGTCTCGTCGTCACGTCTGGCCGTCACGTCTCGTCTCGTCGTTTCTTTTCAGCTTGTCGTCTCATCTCGTCTCGTTGCGTCGCCTGGTCGTCTCGTTTCGAGTCGTCGTCTCGTCTAGTCGCATCTCGTCTCGTTTCGTCTTCTCGTAGTCTCGTCTCGTCATCTCGTCTCGTCTTGTAGTCTCGTGTCCTCTCGTCTCGTCATGTCGTCTCGTCGTCTCGTCTCGTCGTTTCGTCTCGTCTCGTCTAGTCTTCTCGTCTCGTCGTTTCATCTCTTCTCGTCGTCTCGTCACGTTTCGTCGACTCCTCTCGTCTCGTCGTCTCATTTGGTCTCGGCTTCGCGTCTCGTTCTGTCCCTTCTCGTGTCGTCGCTTCGTCTCGTCTTCTTGTCTCGTCTCGTCGTGTCGTCCCGTTTTGTCTTTTCGTCTCGTCTCGTCGTCGTCTCGTATGGTCTCGTCTCGTTGTATCGTCTCATCTCGTCTCGTCGTTTCGTCTAGTCTCGTCTAGTCGTCTCGTCTCATCTCGTCGTCATGTCTCGTCTCGTCTCATCTTCACGTTTGGTATCGTCGTCTCGTTTCGTCTTCTCGTCTCGTCGTCTCATCTCGTCGTGTCGTCTCGTTTCGTCTGTCTTGTCGTCTCGTCATTGTCTCGTCCCTTCTCGTCTCGTAGTCTCATATCGTCGGCTCGTCTCGTCTCTTCCCTTTCCTCTCGTCTCTTCAATTTCCTCTCGTCTCATCTCGTCGTCTCGTCTCGTCTCGCAGTCTAGTGACTCGTCGCGTCGTCTTGCCTCGTAGTCTCGAAGTCTCGTATCGTCTTGTTGTGTCTTGTTTTCTCGTCTCGTAGTCTCGTCTCTTCCTCTCATCTCGTCGTCTCGTTTCGTCACGTCGTCTCGTTTCGTCATCTCGTCTAAACGCATCTCGTCTCGTCTTGTCTCGTTATCTCGTCGCTTCGTCTCGTCTCGTATCGTCGTCTTGCCTCGTAGTCTCATATCGTCGGCTCGTCTCGTCTCGTCCCATTCCTCTCAACTCATCTCGTCGTCTCGTCGTCTCGTCGTCTCGTTTCGTCTCGTCTCGTTTTGTCGTCTCGTCTGGTCGAATCTCGTCTCGTTTCAACGTCTCGTCTCGTCTTATTATCTCGTCTCTTCGTTACGTCTAATCTCGTCTCGTCTTCTTGTCCATCTCGTCGTCATGTTTCGTCTCGTCTTTTTGTCTCGTTTGGTATCGTCCTCTCGTGTCGTCTTCTCGTCTCGTCGCTCATCGTCTCGTCTAGTCTCGTCTCGTCTCGTTTTCTCGTCTCGTCGTCTCTTCTCGTCTCTTCGTTTTGTTTCGTTTCGTCGTTTCGTCACGTCGTCTCGTCTCATCGTCGTCTCGTCGTCTTCTCGTATTGTCTCGTCTCGTCGTCGTCTCGTATTGTCTCGTCTCGTCGTTTCCTCTAGTCTCGTCTCGTCTTCTTGTCCATCTCGTCGTCATGTTTCGTCTCGTCTTTTCGTCTCGTTTGGTATCGTCCTCTCGTGTCGTCTTCTCGTCTCGTCGCTCATCGTCTCGTCTAGTCTCGTCTCGTCTAGTCTCGTCTCGTCTAGTCTCGTCTCGTCTTGTTTTGTCGTCTCGTCTCGTTTCGCTCTCGACTCGTCTCGTCACGTCGTCCCGTCTCGTCTCGTTTTCTCGTCTCGTCGTCTTGGGTCGTCGTCTCGTCTCGTCGTTTCGTCTTATCTCGTCTCGTCGTCTCGTTTCGTCTCGTTTCATCGTCTCATCTCGTATCGTGGTCTCGTCTCGTCTTGACTTCTCGTCTTGTCTCGTCGTCTCGACGTCTCGTATCGTCTCGTTGTCTTGTCTCGTAATCTCGCCTTGTCGTCTCGTATCTTCGTCTCGTCTCGTCGTCTCTTTTCATCTCATCGTCTCGTTTCGAGTAGTCGTCTCCTCTCGTCTAGCCGTCGTCTCGTCTAGCCGCATTTCGTCCCGTTTCGTCGTCTCGTCTCGTCTCGTCGTCTCGCCTCATCTCTTAGTCTCTTCTCAACTCGTCGTCTCGTCTCGTCTTATCGTTTCGTTGTCTCGTCTTGACATCTCGTCCCCTCTCGTCGTCTCATCTCGTCTCTTCGTCTCGTCGTATCTTGTCTCGTCTCGTCTCGCATTTTAGTGACTCTTCTCGTCTCGTCGACTAGTGTCGTCTTCTCGTCTCGTCTTATCGCGTCGTCTCGTCTTGTCGTCTAGTTTCGTCATCTCGTGTAAGCTCGTCTTCGCGTCTCGTTGTCTTGTCTCGTCGTTTCGTCTAATCGCGTCTCGTCGTCTCGTCTCTTCGTCTCGTCTTGTCGTCTAGTGTCGTCGTCTCGTCTCGTCCTCTCGTCGTCTCGACGTCTTCACTAGTCTAGTCATCTCATCTCATCTCGTTGTCTCGTCTCGTTGTTTCGTCTCGTCGTCTCGTCTCGTAGTCTCGTCTCGTCGTCTCGTCTCGACTTGATGTCTTGTCGTCTTGTGTCGTCGTCTCGTCTCGTCATGTCGTCTCATCGTCTCATTTGGTCTCGTTGTCTTGTCTCGTCATCTCGTTTCGTCGTCTTGACTCGTCTCTTCGTCTCGTCTCGTTTCGTCGCCTCGTCTCGTCTAGTTGTCTCGTTTCGATTCGTCTTCTCATCTGGTCTCGGCGTCTAGTCTGATCGTCTCGTTTCGTCGTCTCGTCTCGTCACATCGTCGTCGTCGTCATCGTCGATGTAGTCGTCGTCGTCTTTTCTCGTCTCGTTGCCTCATCTAGTAGTTTCGTCTCGTCGTCTCGTCGCTTCGTTTCGTCTAGTCGTCTCGTCATCTCATCTCGTCTCGTCTCGTCTCGTCGTCTAGTCTCGTCGTTTCGTCTCGTCGTCTCGTATGGGCTCGACGTCTCGTCGTCTCATCTCGTCTTGTCCCGTCACGTCGTCGTCGTCTCGTCTAGTTTCGTAATCTCGTCTCGTCTCGTCTCGCAGTCTAGTGACTTTTTTGTCTCGTCGTCTTGTTTCATCGTTTCGTCTTGCCTCGTCGTTTCGTCTAGTCTCGTTGTCTCGTCTCGTCTCGTCGTCTGGTCTCGTCTCGTCTCGACACGTCGTCTCGCCTCGTCACGTCGTCTCGTCTCGTATCGTCTCTTCGTCTTGTCTCGTCATCTCGTTTCGTCGTCTTGACTCGTCTCTTCGTCTCGTCTCGTTTCGTCGCCTCGTCTCGTCTAGTTGTCTCGTTTCGAGTCGTCTTCTCATCTGGTCTCGGCGTCTCATTTCGTCGACTCGTCTCGACATCTCGTCTCGTCTCGTCGTCACGTCGCCTCGTCTCGACATCTCGTCTCGTCTCGTCGTCACGTCGCCTCGTCTAGTATCGGCTCGTCGTCTCGTCCTGTCTCGTCTCGTCGTTTCACCTCTTCTCGTCGTCTCGTCTGTTCTCGTCTCGTCTAGTCTTCTCGTCTTGTCATTTCATCTCTTCTCGTCGTCTCATCACTTATCGCCGTCTCTTCTCGTATCATCGTCTCGTCTCGTCTCGTCTTTACTCCTCTCGTCTCGTCGTCATTGTCGTCGTCGTCGTCTCTTCTCGTCCCGTCGCCTTATCTAGTCGTTTCGTCTCGCCGTCTCGTCTCGACTCGTCTAATCGTTTCGTCTCGTCTTCTGGCTATCTCATCTCGTCTGGTCTTGTCTCATCTCGTCTTGTTTTATCGTCTCGTCTCGTCTAGTCGCATCTCTTCGTCATGTCTCGCCTCGTCTCATCGTCTCGTTTGGTACCGTCGCTTCGTCTCGTCTGTTCGTCTCATCGTCTCGTTTCGTCGTTTCGTCAGTCGTCTCGTCGTTTCATCTCTTCTCGTCGTCTCGTCACGTCTAGTCGACTCCTCTCGCCTCGTCGTCTCGTTTTGTGTCGTAGTCTCATCTCGCTCGTCGTTTCCTCCCGTCAAGTCGTCTCATCTCGTCTCGCAGTCTAGTGACTCGTCTCGTCTCGTCGTCTCGTCTTGTCTCGTCGTCTCGTTTCGTCATGTCGTTTCGTCTCGTTTCGTCTAGTCGTCTTGTCTCATCGTTTCATCTCTTTTCGCCATCTCGTCGTCTCTTCTCGTCTCGTCTCGACACGTCGTCTCGTCTCGTCACGTCGTCTCGTCTCGTCGACTCGCCTCTTATCGTCGTCTCGTCTCGTCTACTCGTCTCTTATCGCCGTCTCTGCTCGTAGTCTCATCTCGTCTCGTCGTCTCTACTTGTCTCGTCTCGTTTCGTCGTCTCGTCTCGCCATCTTGTCTCGTCGTTTCGTCTCGTCTCATCGTCTCGTCTCGTCGTCTCGTCTGGTAGTCTCATCTCGTCTCGTCGTCTCGACTTGTCGTAGTCTCGTCGTTCGTCGCCTCTCGTCGTCTCGTCTTGTCTCATCGTCGTCGTCGTCGTCGTCGTCGTAGTCGTCGTCGTCTCTTCTCGTCTCGTCTTCTCTTCTCGTCGCTTCGTTTCGTCTCGTCGTTTCGTAATCTCATCTCGTCTCGTCTCGTCGTCTCGTCTAGTGTCGTGATCTCATCTAGTCTCGTCGTCTCGTCTCGTCTTGTCGTCTCGTCTTGTCTCTACGTCTC
>JBAIZL010000099.1:850772-940772 GCA_036971475.1 Prosapia bicincta
CTAAATCACTTTGCCTGTCACGTAAACTATTGTTTTATACTATGTCATACTATCTTCACTTGAGTGTGTAACTAAAGAAAAGTGTGCGTATATCTCTATGTTACACTTGCCTACAGTCCCAATGCGACAGCTCTCCAAAAAATTATAAACTAACCAACACATTTCGTAAATAGAATCACAGCCTACTCCAGACACCAAACCCATCGTCATAAACAAAGGGATATCCAACTCCACTGGTTTTTACAAACTTACTTGCAGATCGTGCCCCAGTTTTTCCATAGCCCAAACAGGAAGGTCATTTTACACTTGTTTCCAAGAACACATTAAAGCACTCACAGTCAAAAAACCTAATAAAAATTTGGTGAACATCTCATGTCTACAAACCATAAATACATAACTACATAACCATAAATACACAAACAATACAAACCTTCAAATACTTCACTAACAAAACAAAAATAACCAACGATACACGACCGAACAATACGAAATATACAAACATTTCAAACTACAACCAACACACATACTTAACACCATTTACATTATAGCGCACACACACACACACACACCACACACTTTTCGACATCATAACTCCTAATACCCACAAAAAACACCTACATCCACACCATTATGGATTCTTGGATTCTTTAACCTATTCTTTAAAAATACACCTAATATCCCTACCCTACCCCACCCTAACCTAAAACAATCAAGAGGTCAGTTGACAATGGGGCGCATCTCCCGAAACGACCACCTTCAATAATCCAATAAGTAAGTGCTATTATACTAGTAAGTGTAACTGGCAAGTGTAACATACTAACATATTTTGAGTGTTTTATATCAACAAGTTTATTTTGCAAACAGCTTTTTAAATTTCGATTTAGTATGAGATGTCACCCAATATAGTCTGTAGTTTTAGCGCTGGAAGCAATCTAAAGTCCATTCACAGTCGTCGGATAAATATCTTAGAAAATATTTTATAATAATTTAACTAGTTGTTTTGTTTTTAATATATTTCTTTGTTTCAAAATGCAAGATGTTTTTGTTTGCTTCTTATTTCAATTTCTATCATGAACAAGATAGTTCTGTTATAATTGATTAATTACTTGTGCAATCATTGCTAAATCATTGAGCGTTTATTAAAACTTGTGCATTCCTTTACAATACTAATTATGACAAATACTGAATGTTATTTTTATTTTCTAAAAAGTCTAGATTTCATTTCCTCATAATTAGATAAACATACTGAAACTTCTACAATAACAACTTGGCTCCAGTTTATTTGTCGCAACTGTAAGAGTGGTACTTGGCATGTATGACTGGTGCACGCAAGTTCCGCTATGGCATACAAGGACTCCCAGTATGTTATCCTTCTGAGGAGGGTTACTTAGTAACTTAGGTTTGTAGTGAGACGTTTTTATGTATTTATTATTAACAAGTTTGTTTAGTGGTACTTGGCTTGTATGACTGGTGCAAGGACTCCCAGTATGTTATCCTTCTGAGGAGGGTTACTTAGTAACTTAGGTTTGTAGTGAGACGTTTTTATGTATTTATTATTAACAAGTTTGTTTAGTGGTACTTGGCTTGTATGACTGGTGCAAGGACTCCCAGTATGTTATCCTTCTGAGGAGGGTTACTTAGTAACTTAGGTTTGTGGTGAGACGTTTTTATGTATTTATTATTAACAAGTTTGTTTAGTGGTACTTGGCTTGTATGACTGGTGCAAGGACTCCCAGTATGTTATCCTTCTGAGGAGGGTTACTTAGTAACTTAGGTTTGTGGTGAGACGTTTTTATGTATTTATTATTAACAAGTTTGTTTAGTGGTACTTGGCTTGTATGACTGGTGCAAGGACTCCCAGTATGTTATCCTTCTGAGGAGGGTTACTTAGTAACTTAGGTTTGTGGTGAGACGTTTTTATGTATTTATTATTAACAAGTTTGTTTAGTGGTACTTGGCTTGTATGACTGGTGCAAGGACTCCCAGTATGTTATCCTTCTGAGGAGGGTTACTTAGTAACTTAGGTTTGTGGTGAGACGTTTTTATGTATTTATTATTAACAAGTTTGTTTAGTGGTACTTGGCTTGTATGGCTGGTGCAAGGACTCCCAGTATGTTATCCCTCTGAGGAGGGTTACTTAGTAACTTAGGTTTGTGGTGAGACGTTTTTATGTATTTATTATTAACAAGTTTGTTTAGTGGTACTTGGCTTGTATGACTGGTGCAAGGACTCCCAGTATGTTATCCTTCTGAGGAGGGTTACTTAGTAACTTAGGTTTGTGGTGAGACGTTTTTATGTATTTATTATTAACAAGTTTGTTTAGTGGTACTTGGCTTGTATGACTGGTGCAAGGACTCCCAGTATGTTATCCTTCTGAGGAGGGTTACTTAGTAACTTAGGTTTGTGGTGAGACGTTTTTATGTATTTATTATTAACAAGTTTGTTTTACAAACAGCTTTTTACATTTCGATTTAATATTAAATAATGCCCATTATAGTCAATAGTTTTACTATTGAATGGAATCCTAAGTCCAATTACAGTTCTCTGATAAATATTTAAGAAAATATTTGATAATAATTTAGCTGTAACCTATTCGTGTAAGCTAACCCTTGCATGTTCTACGGAAGTCCTTTTACTACGCTGCATGATTTCCTCGTAGTCGATATATTGACAACAAAGTAATCGATGTTTGCCTTTCTGACATATAAAGCCGCATTACTTCAGTTGGATCCAATTCAAATGTTCGCAATGTATTTTGTAAATTCACGAGATCTCGTAATTCACTCTTAAACGATTAATTTTATGAGGGAAGTATTTAAAACGTATTGCTATTTACTTATTTGTTGTCCTCTACTAAGACTAGAAAAAAAGAGATAAAAACAACAAAATACAAATGGATTGGCGTGGCGTTTGTTGCTTTTACAACCAATAGATGAGTGGTTTTTCAAGTAAGGTATGTTTTTACCTGTTACATGTTCGACATCTATATATTGAAGGTATTAAACACTCCCGTATATCTTTCGGAGATTTGGGATTTTAAAGAAACGAGCCTTAAATTATTCAATTCTTTCTATTAGTTCGCACTCGTGTACAAATTTTCAATAAATAATAAAATACTTTTTTATTCACCCAATCAAGTTCAAGTACATTTCTTTAAACCTGTTGTGGATAACAATTGATGTTGATACATTTTTCCAATATTTATTCATTAATTAAAATTTAAAAAAAACAGATATCTAGATCGGATTCGAACTCAATAACTCTAAGCCCAGGACTAATTGGGTGGCTCATGGAATTCACGCTCAACTCCAAAGATCCTTTCTTATTGATAGCTGCTCAACTGTTCCCTACTCTACAGCCAGGACCCAGGAGAAGCATGCTCAACTCTTGCCTTATTCCCCACTTTACGATAAAACATTTCAGGAAATCCCGGCTCTATTTCCAGAAAAGATGCCACTCAAGGAAAACACAGTTAAATCTTATCTGCTTGACGGTACCTGAACTGTACCTTAATATATACCAGTGGATCGTCAACAACTTTACCTTTTAACTGGGGATAAACCTATCCATTGGCATATTACTAGTGACTCTGAAAAAGCAATTTCAATTCTTACTTACCCACCAGTTTCACAGTGACTCATCTATACCTTTCAGTCTAGTCTCGGGACTGATCGTGACTCAGGAAACAAACTCAACAGTTCGTCGAGGAACTGAGTTAGCATAGATAAATTTATTCTGGAAACATGCGTTTAGACGTTCAGACGTTGATCCATTTATAATTTCCTTTTGCAAACGTTTCCTAAGCGTTGGCTTCAAGTTGCTCGATTTGAAATGTTCAAGTTTCAGATATATAACTTTTATTTTCTTAATCTACAAAGTTTGCTTTAAATAGTCCAGTGAAACGGGAAGTTTTATATAAACACAATGAGTATCTGCAAAGCTGCACGTCTAGAGGCAGTTTTGTGTGTATAGTTCTCAAACAGTTCTTATTACGTGGGAATGAATCTATCGTTATGTGGTAACCTCTGAATTCTCCATGATAACTGGTTTTTTAAAACAAGTAACGTACATTTTTTAAAAAAACTTCAATTCCTACTCAATTAAAGAACGAAACATTTTATTTTAGTTTATTTTATGTATATACATATGTCAGAATAACAATATTAAGTAGCAAAATAGAAAGCGGATTTCCTTGCAATTTTCCATTTTCTTTTCTATCTATGTTGGACTACTATTTTTGTTTGTTACTATTTATACGCTTAATTTTTATTATTGCTTGCATTGTGTTGTAGATTTAATTCGTTTTTGTTTCGCATTGTCTGTTTGTGAAACAAAGTTCCAGTTTTTTTGTTTATTTTTATTCTTTTCATTCATTTTTAATCCTTGAGGATTATTTATTACATTGTGTGGTAACCATGGCAACAGTCTGAGGTCGTACAGTGGAGGTTTCAACGACAACCAAATGGAGGCAAAAGAAAAATTCTTATTCTTCTATGAGATACTTCTAGATATGGGAAAGTTGTCGCAGTGCCAAGGAGCGCTAGACTTCGAACATGAAGATTCTTAGTTCGAATCCATCTGATCCACACGATTTTTTATAATTTAATTATTGAATAAATATTTGAAAAAATACTAAATTTCTAGTAATGGGAAACTTGGCTCAGTACCAAAGTACTGGATTTCCAACACGTAGTCATTCATTTCAAATCCGACCGAGACATCTAGTATAAAATTCTGAATAAAACTGAGTTTACAACAATCGCCATCCACTTCATGTTTAAACAAAATGTATTTGAACTTGAATAAAAACGTCTTTTATTAACGACTGAAAATGTGTACAGGATGTGTATCAGGAGTGTGTGAGCTAATAGAAGGTATTTAATAATAAGCTCTATATGAGGCGACATTGAAGGCTTGTTACACCTATATAGATATTGTCGTCTATTGTTGGCAGCAACTTTATATGTAAGTTGGACCAGAATAGATGTATAGTAAAATCTGTGAAGCGGGCCACCCCTATAATTTTTCTTACTGCTTAACCCTTTATTTCAATGAAAACAGCGAATTTCTATTAATCCACAACTGCCTAACTCTGTTACTTGGTCACATATTAATCTTATGAATATTTTTAACTTTTTTTTATAAAGGTCTATATTGGTTTCTCTGAAAGTTCTTGGATGTTACATGTCTTATCCCTTCCTTTTTAATGGAGTTGGCAATTAACTATAGACTGGTACTGCATTCCACTGTCTTGCCTGCCTTGTTTTGTAATGCAGTACAGTAAACTTCCAGTAATAACTGACTCCACGTGTTTAGCCTTTGTTCACTAGGATGGTTTTTATACCTATATAATACACTTTAAAGTTTGCTATACATTGCATTTCTTTTCATTAGGCGTAGAGCAGCAAACTTTTAAAAATTGTCACTAAATAGACATTCCCATTTCAGAATCAATTTTATAAAATAAAGCCTAAGAAATTACAAAAATATTGCTTGTATAAATACTGCTAAACACGTCCCAAAACACGTCAGTTATTTACGTGATTTGTTTTTTCATTTGTCAATGTTGAGTCTATTTTTAAATTTCTTCTTTACCGAGTGGAAAATAGCGTGTACTGTATACATCACTGTCACTATTTTGCAACTTGATACAAATCGACCACCGACGTAAATAAGTAGAACCAGTGACAGCGACAAATCAACCCATGACAACGGAGGTAAATTATCAGTAACGTTTCAGTTGCGACATGAAATTTTGCCCAATCACAACAGAGACAACGACACTGCACGATAATCGGCGCCGTGAGCCGAGAGCCAGTGATAGCGACAAATCAACCAATGACAGCCGTTTCATCCAGTGATTGCGACATTTTGCCCAATCACAACTGAGGCAACTTCCGATTGACTTGTTGTTACTGGAACTGGCATTTTTCATATTTTGTCACTGGTATCACCAGCGACAAACGAATATCAGTGACACGTCACCGCGACAGAAAATATTTACCATCCCTAGTCCTGCCGTGCAGATGATATAGGTCAAATTTTATAAGCTGACACTTGGGGGGGGGGCTGCGAGAGGGCGAGGGTGGAGGCGTTGGCAGGTCATTTTCAAAAACATCGAGTTCCGGTGACTCATAGGGTAGAATCATTATTTTGATACTTATTAATACTTTTTAATGTATAGTAAAAATAACAACAAATGCAAATAGGGCAGCGTGCTAATAGGATTGTCTAAGGGTTGGGACGAGTAGGCCGCGATTTATGGCCCCAATGAGGAATGATTAAAATGCCTCATGTTTTCTAGATAACGAATACTCAGTTTCTACCTAAGATCCAAGTTCTAATTTATAGAGGTTGACCTATACCCCTTTTACATCCAGCCCTTACCAAAAAAACCCTGTTTCCATATTCCTACCTGTAGTTTTTGTCGGTGACGGACGTTGGATATACTCGGGGGCCATCAACCCCCCTCCTTCTCCGACTGACTGACTTCTTAACACTAACTCTGCTTATATATATATATATATATATATATATAACTTTGCAACACTGTTTTATTAACGGTTTCATTGTAACAGTTTTATATATATATATATATATGCACATAACGTCTTTGTGAAGCTAAAGAGATAAGAGATGAAGCGTTTCACTTATTTAGAACGTGTTTATAATGTATTTCTCTTTGCATGTTTCTTGATCTAGAAGGCCTTAAAATCAGAAGCATGTGTTAGCGAGTAGCAATATGTCAGTAATAACTACAAACTGCACTGTTATTGAAAACTAAACGCATCATGACAGTTGTGCATTTATAGAATTGTCCCTAAAAGACAATAGTGTGAGTGTCTGTAAACAAGCATCTAAAACTAGGTGTAGTTCTTTAATGATTATATTGTATTATAAGTTGATTCTGCTTCCGCTAAAAATAAAGGTGATGTCAGTTTTACGTTGCCAACTAGTTATCAATTTTTTAAGGTAATGACGTTATTTTAAAGTTGGCAACACTGCGTACAGGTTTTGGCGTGTGACAGCTTGAATCAGTTGTTTGTCGAGTGTAATGTGTGTGTAACTGCCCGCCTGCGCGCGCGAGCGCACTCTTCAATTTTGAAGAGAGTGACAAAGAAAAATGAAGAGAATCGAACCACTGCGGGCCTTTTACACCTTATTACATTTTTCCGTTTTACTCATTTTATCTGGATGGTTCTATTTTGTTCTATATAGATGAACCTTTTTTTAACCCGGATCTGGGCCCCCAAAACCCGCTTAGCCCTCGTGGCAGCCAAACTCTAGCGAGCTACCTCCGAGTCACATGGGCTACCTCCGAGTAACATTTCACCACTTTAGTGTCACTACCGCAAGTTTAGGAAGCGGGCTTGATTGCCCGAGCTCATAAGCTCTTTCTATGGAGAATCAGGAGATAGAGAAATGAAACAGTACGGAAAGTGTGGCGCTAAGAGTGGGATGAAAAAACATGGTAAGAAAGAAAGCCTGCCAGGAAAAATCCCGCGACAGACCCTGGGGGCTTGGATCACCTTATGCTAAGAAATAAGTAGGGGTAGTACATTACAAATCCCTTTTAGCGAGGCTATGGTAGGAATGGCATGCACCTCTTCTTCTGCTGCCTACTCGAAACTGAAAAGGCATGCAATCAAAATTAGTATTTCAGTTGGAGCTAAGCTGAATCCCTGGGGATGTGGCCTGCGTCACCTGCAACATAACTGTGATGCAGATTAATATTAATATGTGTATTTTATTTGTATATTAGGGTTATACGTAGGTAGTCAGTAGGGACAGTGGCTGTCTCTGTGTGTCTTGGTGGGATCCTACTTACTCAGTGAGGAAATGTTATATGTGCGTAGGCCTGTTTGTAGAACCTTGTTGATAAGTGTCGGAGGTGTTGTTTAATGAAAGGCACTTTCAAGTCAATGTGAAACAGTGTTAATTTTGTGCATCTAGGTGGCTTCGCGATTATTCGCAAAACCTTGTTTTTGAATAACAGGAGTCTTCGTTTGCGTGGCCGCCCGTAGTCAAAGTAGGTTTGTTCGTTAAGCATAGGATATAGTTTTGTTCTGAACAAACAAAAATTATCTGTACCCTGGTACAATCTGTTGGCTAAAATATGAATTTTTTAGAGATTCGTTGTAAAAAAAAACAGACTTAGCGAATGTCGTTTTAAGAATATCAAGATTAGTCATATTTTTCAATTTCTTCTGTAAGTTCACAATATATATATATATATATATATATATATATATATATATATATATATATATATATATATATATATATATATCTTGTTCGAATTTTCAGTCGTTAATAAAATACTTTTTGTTCATCCACTAAAGTTCAAATACTTTTTTTTAAACTTCTAATAGTTGACACTTGGTGTTAATAAAGTTTTTTTCAAATAATTCAAAAATTAAATTTAATTCACTTTAGTTTTATATGGGAGAAAAACTTTTTACAAGAGGGGCAAGGTATGCAATATAGTTATTTAGTCCCATTTGCCTTAAAATAAGTGCTAACATATGATAATATAAAACAGCTGTTTTATCCCATAGGTTTATGTTACTTTATTTATATTAATTGTATTTATTTAATAAAGTAACTAAAATAATAATTTTTTGGTTAATCAAAGTAGGAATTGACTTAAAAATTGTTTGTTTTATTACTTGTTTAAGTTGTAGACTCGTACGTACGTCATATGTAAACTCATTCCCATATGTAGGCTAAGCTTATATATACAAAGATTTGTAAATAAATAAATAACTGCACACGAACACACAAAAAATAGACTTTATTGTCATACGCATTTCTATGACTAGTGTCGCCATTATCAGTGACGCCCTACAAATTTACAGCTTCAACTATAATGACATAAGTTATCAAAACGCTATGACGATAAAGTTCATGGTTTTGTGAGTTCTTCAATTATTACTTATAAAAAAAATTTGTCTTAACACAGCGACAATTGTTTGGAAGGCATACGTGAAACAAGCCTGACCCCACTAGTAACTTATGAAAGAAAATAAGACAATGACAGTGAATGAATTAACGCATACACAGCTGTTTCTACAAGGTAATTTAGGCTATAAATTCCGTCTTGGTAAATAAAACACATATCAGGAAGGCGCTCAGTATACAATTTGCGTAGCGGCAGTGGTTCAGTGCTAACGACATAGTATCACGGGATATTTGCGGCGCACCTCCCTAGATACTATTATTAAGCTACGAGCAGGGCGTTCAGAAAAGTAATTCTGTTTAATAATTTACTAGAGTTAGGGATTACAATTTACGTTAGCATCTTAGTGTTTAATTATATAAAGCAATTAATGGGAGAATTAGTTTTATAAATAATAAATTGAGTTAAATAATATGTTTGAGTCTGTTAATTTTGGGAAGTGGCAACTATTGAAGAAACAGAGAACATCGTGGTAACGTGAACATCGCCATTACAGGAGAACCTGAATGCAGTCGATAGGTTTTACTGTCGGAAATCATTAAAGTAGTTGGGTATAAAGATAATTATATTAAAGAAAGACGTGGTAACGTGAACATCGCCATTACAGGAGAACCTGAATGCAGTCGATAGGTTTTACTGTCGGAAATCATTAAAGTAGTTGGGTATAAAGATAATTATATTAAAGAAAGACGTGGTAACGTGAACATCGCCATTACAGGAGAACCTGAATGCAGTCGATAGGTTTTACTGTCGGAAATCATTAAAGTAGTTGGGTATAAAGATAATTATATTAAAGAAAGACGTGGTAACGTGAACATCGCCATTACAGGAGAACCTGAATGCAGTCGATAGGTTTTACTGTCTGAAATCATTAAGTAGTTGGGTATAAAGATAATTATATTAAAGAAAGACGTGGTAACGTGAACATCGCCATTACAGGAGAACCTGAATGCAGTCGATAGGTTTTACTGTCGGAAATCATTAAAGTAGTTGGGTATAAAGATAATTATATTAAAGAAAGACGTGGTAACGTGAACATCGCCATTACAGGAGAACCTGAATGCAGTCGATAGGTTTTACTGTCGGAAATCATTAAAGTAGTTGGGTATAAAGATAATTATATTAAAGAAAGACGTGGTAACGTGAACATCGCCATTACAGGAGAACCTGAATGCAGTCGATAGGTTTTACTGTCGGAAATCATTAAAGTAGTTGGGTATAAAGATAATTATATTAAAGAAAGACGTGGTAACGTGAACATCGCCATTACAGGAGAACCTGAATGCAGTCGATAGGTTTTACTGTCTGAAATCATTAAGTAGTTGGGTATAAAGATAACTATATTAATGAAAATCGTGGTAACGTGAACATCGCCATTACAGGAGAACCGGGATGCAGTCGATAGGTTTTACTGTCGGAAATCATTAAAAATAGTTGGGTATAAAGATAATTATATTAAAGGAAATCGTGGTAACGTGAACATCGCCATTACAGGAGAACCTGAATGGAGTCGATAGGTTTTACTGTCGGAAATCATTAAAGTAGTTGGGTATAAAGATAATTATATTAAAGAAAATCGTGGTAACGTGAACATCGCCATTACAGGAGAACCTGAATGCAGTCGATAGGTTTCACTGTCGGAAACCATTAAAGTAGTTGGGTATAAAGATAATTATATTAAAGGAAATCGTGGTAACGTGAACATCGCCATTACAGGAGAACCTGAATGCAGTCGATAGGTTTCACTGTCGGAAATCATTAAAGTAGTTGGATATAAAGATAATTATATTAAAGGAAATCGTGGTAACGTGAACATCGCCATTACAGGAGAACCTGAATGCAGTCGATAGGTTTCACTGTCGGAAATCATTAAAGTATATGGGTATAAAGATAATTATATTAAAGGAAATCGTGGTAACGTGAACATCGCCATTACAGGAGAACCTGAATGCAGTCGATAGGTTTCACTGTCGGAAATCATTAAAGTAGTTGGGTATAAAGATAATTATATTAAAGGAAATCGTGGTAACGTGAACATCGCCATTACAGGAGAACCTGAATGCAGTCGATAGGTTTAATGTCGGAAATCATTAAGTAGTTGGGTATAAAGATAATTATATTAAAGGAAATCGTGGTAACGTGAACATCGCCATTACAGGAGAACCTGAATGCAGTCGATAGGTTTCACTGTCGGAAATCATTAAAGTAGTTGGATATAAAGATAATTATATTAAAGAAAATCGTGGTAACGTGAACATCGCCATTACAGGAGAACCTGAATGCAGTCGATAGGTTTCACTGTCGGAAATCATTAAAGTAGTTGGATATAAAGATAATTATATTAAAGAAAATCGTGGTAACGTGAACATCGCCATTACAGGAGAACCTGAATGCAGTCGATAGGTTTCACTGTCGGAAATCATTAAAGTAGTTGGGTATAAAGATAATTATATTAAAGAAAATGGTGGTAACGTGAACATCGCCATTACAGGAGAACCTGAATGCAGTCGATAGGTTTCACTGTCGGAAATCATTAAAGTAGTTGGGTATAAAGATAATTATATTAAAGAAAATGGTGGTAACGTGAACATCGCCATTACAGGAGAACCTGAATGCAGTCGATAGGTTTCACTGTCGGAAATCATTAAAGTAGTTGGATATAAAGATAATTATATTAAAGAAAATGGTGGTAACGTGAACATCGCCATTACAGGAGAACCTGAATGCAGTCGATAGGTTTCACTGTCGGAAATCATTAAAGTAGTTGGGTATAAAGATAATTATATTAAAGAAAATGGTGGTAACGTGAACATCGCCATTACAGGAGAACCTGAATGCAGTCGATAGGTTTCACTGTCGGAAATCATTAAAGTAGTTGGGTATAAAGATAATTATATTAAAGAAAATGGTGGTAACGTGAACATCGCCATTACAGGAGAACCTGAATGCAGTCGATAGGTTCCACTGTCGGAAATCATTAAAGTAGTTGGGTATAAAGATAATTATATTAAAGAAAATGGTGGTAACGTGAACATCGCCATTACAGGAGAACCTGAATGCAGTCGATAGGTTTCACTGTCGGAAATCATTAAAGTAGTTGGATATAAAGATAATTATATTAAAGGAAATCGTGGTAACGTGAACATCGCCATTACAGGAGAACCTGAATGCAGTCGATAGGTTTAATGTCGGAAATCATTAAGTAGTTGGGTATAAAGATAATTATATTAAAGAAAATCGTGGTAACGTGAACATCGCCATTACAGGAGAACCTGAATGTAGTCGACAGGTTTCACTGTCGGAAATCATTAAAGTAGTTGGATATAAAGATAATTATATTAAAGAAAATCGTGGTAACGTGAACATCGCCATTACAGGAGAACCTGAATGTAGTCGACAGGTTACACTGTCGGAAATCATTAAAGTAGTTGGGTATAAAGATAATTATATTAAAGAAAATGGTGGTAACGTGAACATCGCCATTACAGGAGAACCTGAATGCAGTCGATAGGTTTCACTGTCGGAAATCATTAAAGTAGTTGGGTATAAAGATAATTATATTAAAGAAAATCGTGGTAACGTGAACATCGTCATTACAGGAGAACCTGAATGCAGTCGATAGGTTTCACTGTCGGAAATCATTAAAGTAGTTGGATATAAAGATAATTATATTAAAGAAAATGGTGGTAACGTGAACATCGCCATTACAGGAGAACCTGAATGTAGTCGACAGGTTTCACTGTCGGAAATCATTAAAGTAGTTGGGTATAAAGATAATTATATTAAAGAAAATGGTGGTAACGTGAACATCGCCATTACAGGAGAACCTGAATGTAGTCGACAGGTTTCACTGTCGGAAATCATTAAAGTAGTTGGGTATAAAGATAATTATATTAAAGAAAATGGTCGTAACGTGAACATCGCCATTACAGGAGAACCTGAATGTAGTCGACAGGTTTCACTGTCGGAAATCATTAAAGTAGTTGGGTATAAAGATAATTATATTAAAGAAAATGGTGGTAACGTGAACATCGCCATTACAGGAGAACCTGAATGCAGTCGATAGGTTTCACTGTCGGAAATCATTAAAGTAGTTGGGTATAAAGATAATTATATTAAAGAAAATCGTGGTAACGTGAACATCGTCATTACAGGAGAACCTGAATGCAGTCGATAGGTTTCACTGTCGGAAATCATTAAAGTAGTTGGGTATAAAGATAATTATATTAAAGAAAATGGTGGTAACGTGAACATCGCCATTACAGGAGAACCTGAATGCAGTCGATAGGTTTCACTGTCGGAAATCATTAAAGTAGTTGGGTATAAAGATAATTATATTAAAGAAAATGGTGGTAACGTGAACATCGCCATTACAGGAGAACCTGAATGCAGTCGATAGGTTTCACTGTCGGAAATCATTAAAGTAGTTGGGTATAAAGATAATTATATTAAAGAAAATCGTGGTAACGTGAACATCGTCATTACAGGAGAACCTGAATGCAGTCGATAGGTTTCACTGTCGGAAATCATTAAAGTAGTTGGATATAAAGATAATTATATTAAAGAAAATGGTGGTAACGTGAACATCGCCATTACAGGAGAACCTGAATGCAGTCGATAGGTTTCACTGTCGGAAATCATTAAAGTAGTTGGATATAAAGATAATTATATTAAAGAAAATCGTGGTAACGTGAACATCGTCATTACAGGAGAACCTGAATGCAGTCGATAGGTTTCACTGTCGGAAATCATTAAAGTAGTTGGGTATAAAGATAATTATATTAAAGAAAATGGTGGTAACGTGAACATCGCCATTACAGGAGAACCTGAATGCAGTCGATAGGTTTCACTGTCGGAAATCATTAAAGTAGTTGGGTATAAAGATAATTATATTAAAGAAAATGGTGGTAACGTGAACATCGCCATTACAGGAGAACCTGAATGCAGTCGATAGGTTTCACTGTCGGAAATCATTAAAGTAGTTGGGTATAAAGATAATTATATTAAAGAAAATCGTGGTAACGTGAACATCGTCATTACAGGAGAACCTGAATGCAGTCGATAGGTTTCACTGTCGGAAATCATTAAAGTAGTTGGGTATAAAGATAATTATATTAAAGAAAATGGTGGTAACGTGAACATCGCAATTACAGGAGAACCTGAATGCAGTCGATAGGTTTCACTGTCGGAAATCATTAAAGTAGTTGGGTATAAAGATAATTATATTAAAGAAAATCGTGGTAACGTGAACATCGTCATTACAGGAGAACCTGAATGCAGTCGATAGGTTTCACTGTCGGAAATCATTAAAGTAGTTGGATATAAAGATAATTATATTAAAGAAAATGGTGGTAACGTGAACATCGCCATTACAGGAGAACCTGAATGTAGTCGACAGGTTTCACTGTCGGAAATCATTAAAGTAGTTGGGTATAAAGATAATTATATTAAAGAAAATGGTGGTAACGTGAACATCGCCATTACAGGAGAACCTGAATGTAGTCGATAGGTTTCACTGTCGGAAATCATTAAAGTAGTTGGATATAAAGATAATTATATTAAAGAAAATGGTGGTAACGTGAACATCGCCATTACAGGAGAACCTGAATGTAGTCGACAGGTTTCACTGTCGGAAATCATTAAAGTAGTTGGATATAAAGATAATTATATTAAAGAAAATCGTGGTAACGTGAACATCGCCATTACAGGAGAACCTGAATGCAGTCGATAGGTTTCACTGTCGGAAATCATTAAAGTAGTTGGGTATAAAGATAATTATATTAAAGGAAATCGTGGTAACGTGAACATCGCCATTACAGGAGAACCTGAATGTAGTCGATAGGTTTCACTGTCGGAAATCATTAAAGTAGTTGGATATAAAGATAATTATATTAAAGGAAATCGTGGTAACGTGAACATCGCCATTACAGGAGAACCTGAATGCAGTCGATAGGTTTCACTGTCGGAAATCATTAAAGTAGTTGGGTATAAAGATAATTATATTAAAGGAAATCGTGGTAACGTGAACATCGCCATTACAGGAGAACCTGAATGCAGTCGATAGGTTTCACTGTCGGAAATCATTAAAGTAGTTGGGTATAAAGATAATTATATTAAAGAAAATGGTGGTAACGTGAACATCGCCATTACAGGAGAACCTGAATGTAGTCGACAGGTTTCACTGTCGGAAATCATTAAAGTAGTTGGATATAAAGATAATTATATTAAAGAAAATCGTGGTAACGTGAACATCGCCATTACAGGAGAACCTGAATGCAGTCGATAGGTTTCACTGTCGGAAATCATTAAAGTAGTTGGATATAAAGATAATTATATTAAAGAAAATCGTGGTAACGTGAACATCGCCATTACAGGAGAACCTGAATGTAGTCGACAGGTTTCACTGTCGGAAATCATTAAAGTAGTTGGATATAAAGATAATTATATTAAAGAAAATGGTGGTAACGTGAACATCGCCATTACAGGAGAACCTGAATTCAGTCGATAGGTTTCACTGTCGGAAATCATTAAAGTAGTTGGATATAAAGATAATTATATTAAAGAAAATCGTGGTAACGTGAACATCGCCATTACAGGAGAACCTGAATGCAGTTGATAGGTTTCACTGTCGGAAATCATTAAAGTAGTTGGATATAAAGATAATTATATTAAAGAAAATCGTGGTAACGTGAACATCGCCATTACAGGAGAACCTGAATGCAGTCGATAGGTTTCACCGTCGGAAATCATTAAAGTAGTTGGATATAAAGATAATTATATTAAAGAAAATCGTGGTAACGTGAACATCGTCATTACAGGAGAACCTGAATGCAGTCGATAGGTTTCACTGTCGGAAATCATTAAAGTAGTTGGGTATAAAGATAATTATATTAAAGGAAATCGTGGTAACGTGAACATCGCCATTACAGGAGAACCTGAATGCAGTCGATAGGTTTCACTGTCGGAAATCATTAAAGTAGTTGGATATAAAGATAATTATATTAAAGAAAATCGTGGTAACGTGAACATCGCCATTACAGGAGAACCTGAATGCAGTCGATAGGTTTCACTGTCGGAAATCATTAAAGTAGTTGGATATAAAGATAATTATATTAAAGAAAATCGTGGTAACGTGAACATCGCCATTACAGGAGAACCTGAATGCAGTCGATAGGTTTCACTGTCGGAAATCATTAAAGTAGTTGGGTATAAAGATAATTATATTAAAGGAAATCGTGGTAACGTGAACATCGCCATTACAGGAGAACCTGAATGCAGTCGATAGGTTTAATGTCGGAAATCATTAAAGTAGTTGGGTATAAAGATAATTATATTAAAGGAAATCGTGGTAACGTGAACATCGCCATTACAGGAGAACCTGAATGCAGTCGATAGGTTTAATGTCGGAAATCATTAAAGTAGTTGGGTATAAAGATAATTATATTAAAGGAAATCGTGGTAACGTGAACATCGCCATTACAGGAGAACCTGAATGCAGTCGATAGGTTTCACTGTCGGAAATCATTAAAGTAGTTGGGTATAAAGATAATTATATTAAAGGAAATCGTGGTAACGTGAACATCGCCATTACAGGAGAACCTGAATGCAGTCGATAGGTTTTACTGTCGGAAATAATTAAAGTAGTTGAGTATAAAGATAATTATATTAAAGAAAATCGTGGTAACGTGAACATCGCCATTACAGGAGAACCTGAATGTAGTCGACAGGTTTCACTGTCGGAAATCATTAAAGTAGTTGGATATAAAGATAATTATATTAAAGAAAATCTTGGTAACGTGAACATCGCCATTACAGGAGAACCTGAATGTAGTCGACAGGTTTCACTGTCGGAAATCATTAAAGTAGTTGGATATAAAGATAATTATATTAAAGAAAATGGTGGTAACGTGAACATCGCCATTACAGGAGAACCTGAATGCAGTCGATAGGTTTTACTGTCGGAAATCATTAAAGTAGTTGGGTATAAAGATAATTATATTAAAGAAAGACGTGGTAACGTGAACATCGCCATTACAGGAGAACCTGAATGCAGTCGATAGGTTTTACTGTCGGAAATCATTAAAGTAGTTGGGTATAAAGATAATTATATTAAAGAAAGACGTGGTAACGTGAACATCGCCATTACAGGAGAACCTGAATGCAGTCGATAGGTTTTACTGTCGGAAATCATTAAAGTAGTTGGGTATAAAGATAATTATATTAAAGAAAGACGTGGTAACGTGAACATCGCCATTACAGGAGAACCTGAATGCAGTCGATAGGTTTTACTGTCTGAAATCATTAAGTAGTTGGGTATAAAGATAATTATATTAAAGAAAGACGTGGTAACGTGAACATCGCCATTACAGGAGAACCTGAATGCAGTCGATAGGTTTTACTGTCGGAAATCATTAAAGTAGTTGGGTATAAAGATAATTATATTAAAGAAAGACGTGGTAACGTGAACATCGCCATTACAGGAGAACCTGAATGCAGTCGATAGGTTTTACTGTCGGAAATCATTAAAGTAGTTGGGTATAAAGATAATTATATTAAAGAAAGACGTGGTAACGTGAACATCGCCATTACAGGAGAACCTGAATGCAGTCGATAGGTTTTACTGTCGGAAATCATTAAAGTAGTTGGGTATAAAGATAATTATATTAAAGAAAGACGTGGTAACGTGAACATCGCCATTACAGGAGAACCTGAATGCAGTCGATAGGTTTTACTGTCTGAAATCATTAAGTAGTTGGGTATAAAGATAACTATATTAATGAAAATCGTGGTAACGTGAACATCGCCATTACAGGAGAACCGGGATGCAGTCGATAGGTTTTACTGTCGGAAATCATTAAAAATAGTTGGGTATAAAGATAATTATATTAAAGGAAATCGTGGTAACGTGAACATCGCCATTACAGGAGAACCTGAATGGAGTCGATAGGTTTTACTGTCGGAAATCATTAAAGTAGTTGGGTATAAAGATAATTATATTAAAGAAAATCGTGGTAACGTGAACATCGCCATTACAGGAGAACCTGAATGCAGTCGATAGGTTTCACTGTCGGAAACCATTAAAGTAGTTGGGTATAAAGATAATTATATTAAAGGAAATCGTGGTAACGTGAACATCGCCATTACAGGAGAACCTGAATGCAGTCGATAGGTTTCACTGTCGGAAATCATTAAAGTAGTTGGATATAAAGATAATTATATTAAAGGAAATCGTGGTAACGTGAACATCGCCATTACAGGAGAACCTGAATGCAGTCGATAGGTTTCACTGTCGGAAATCATTAAAGTATATGGGTATAAAGATAATTATATTAAAGGAAATCGTGGTAACGTGAACATCGCCATTACAGGAGAACCTGAATGCAGTCGATAGGTTTCACTGTCGGAAATCATTAAAGTAGTTGGGTATAAAGATAATTATATTAAAGGAAATCGTGGTAACGTGAACATCGCCATTACAGGAGAACCTGAATGCAGTCGATAGGTTTAATGTCGGAAATCATTAAGTAGTTGGGTATAAAGATAATTATATTAAAGGAAATCGTGGTAACGTGAACATCGCCATTACAGGAGAACCTGAATGCAGTCGATAGGTTTCACTGTCGGAAATCATTAAAGTAGTTGGATATAAAGATAATTATATTAAAGAAAATCGTGGTAACGTGAACATCGCCATTACAGGAGAACCTGAATGCAGTCGATAGGTTTCACTGTCGGAAATCATTAAAGTAGTTGGATATAAAGATAATTATATTAAAGAAAATCGTGGTAACGTGAACATCGCCATTACAGGAGAACCTGAATGCAGTCGATAGGTTTCACTGTCGGAAATCATTAAAGTAGTTGGGTATAAAGATAATTATATTAAAGAAAATGGTGGTAACGTGAACATCGCCATTACAGGAGAACCTGAATGCAGTCGATAGGTTTCACTGTCGGAAATCATTAAAGTAGTTGGGTATAAAGATAATTATATTAAAGAAAATGGTGGTAACGTGAACATCGCCATTACAGGAGAACCTGAATGCAGTCGATAGGTTTCACTGTCGGAAATCATTAAAGTAGTTGGATATAAAGATAATTATATTAAAGAAAATGGTGGTAACGTGAACATCGCCATTACAGGAGAACCTGAATGCAGTCGATAGGTTTCACTGTCGGAAATCATTAAAGTAGTTGGGTATAAAGATAATTATATTAAAGAAAATGGTGGTAACGTGAACATCGCCATTACAGGAGAACCTGAATGCAGTCGATAGGTTTCACTGTCGGAAATCATTAAAGTAGTTGGGTATAAAGATAATTATATTAAAGAAAATGGTGGTAACGTGAACATCGCCATTACAGGAGAACCTGAATGCAGTCGATAGGTTTCACTGTCGGAAATCATTAAAGTAGTTGGGTATAAAGATAATTATATTAAAGAAAATGGTGGTAACGTGAACATCGCCATTACAGGAGAACCTGAATGCAGTCGATAGGTTTCACTGTCGGAAATCATTAAAGTAGTTGGATATAAAGATAATTATATTAAAGGAAATCGTGGTAACGTGAACATCGCCATTACAGGAGAACCTGAATGCAGTCGATAGGTTTAATGTCGGAAATCATTAAGTAGTTGGGTATAAAGATAATTATATTAAAGAAAATCGTGGTAACGTGAACATCGCCATTACAGGAGAACCTGAATGTAGTCGACAGGTTTCACTGTCGGAAATCATTAAAGTAGTTGGATATAAAGATAATTATATTAAAGAAAATCGTGGTAACGTGAACATCGCCATTACAGGAGAACCTGAATGTAGTCGACAGGTTACACTGTCGGAAATCATTAAAGTAGTTGGGTATAAAGATAATTATATTAAAGAAAATGGTGGTAACGTGAACATCGCCATTACAGGAGAACCTGAATGCAGTCGATAGGTTTCACTGTCGGAAATCATTAAAGTAGTTGGGTATAAAGATAATTATATTAAAGAAAATCGTGGTAACGTGAACATCGTCATTACAGGAGAACCTGAATGCAGTCGATAGGTTTCACTGTCGGAAATCATTAAAGTAGTTGGATATAAAGATAATTATATTAAAGAAAATGGTGGTAACGTGAACATCGCCATTACAGGAGAACCTGAATGTAGTCGACAGGTTTCACTGTCGGAAATCATTAAAGTAGTTGGGTATAAAGATAATTATATTAAAGAAAATGGTGGTAACGTGAACATCGCCATTACAGGAGAACCTGAATGTAGTCGACAGGTTTCACTGTCGGAAATCATTAAAGTAGTTGGGTATAAAGATAATTATATTAAAGAAAATGGTCGTAACGTGAACATCGCCATTACAGGAGAACCTGAATGTAGTCGACAGGTTTCACTGTCGGAAATCATTAAAGTAGTTGGGTATAAAGATAATTATATTAAAGAAAATGGTGGTAACGTGAACATCGCCATTACAGGAGAACCTGAATGCAGTCGATAGGTTTCACTGTCGGAAATCATTAAAGTAGTTGGGTATAAAGATAATTATATTAAAGAAAATCGTGGTAACGTGAACATCGTCATTACAGGAGAACCTGAATGCAGTCGATAGGTTTCACTGTCGGAAATCATTAAAGTAGTTGGGTATAAAGATAATTATATTAAAGAAAATGGTGGTAACGTGAACATCGCCATTACAGGAGAACCTGAATGCAGTCGATAGGTTTCACTGTCGGAAATCATTAAAGTAGTTGGGTATAAAGATAATTATATTAAAGAAAATGGTGGTAACGTGAACATCGCCATTACAGGAGAACCTGAATGCAGTCGATAGGTTTCACTGTCGGAAATCATTAAAGTAGTTGGGTATAAAGATAATTATATTAAAGAAAATCGTGGTAACGTGAACATCGTCATTACAGGAGAACCTGAATGCAGTCGATAGGTTTCACTGTCGGAAATCATTAAAGTAGTTGGATATAAAGATAATTATATTAAAGAAAATGGTGGTAACGTGAACATCGCCATTACAGGAGAACCTGAATGCAGTCGATAGGTTTCACTGTCGGAAATCATTAAAGTAGTTGGATATAAAGATAATTATATTAAAGAAAATCGTGGTAACGTGAACATCGTCATTACAGGAGAACCTGAATGCAGTCGATAGGTTTCACTGTCGGAAATCATTAAAGTAGTTGGGTATAAAGATAATTATATTAAAGAAAATGGTGGTAACGTGAACATCGCCATTACAGGAGAACCTGAATGCAGTCGATAGGTTTCACTGTCGGAAATCATTAAAGTAGTTGGGTATAAAGATAATTATATTAAAGAAAATGGTGGTAACGTGAACATCGCCATTACAGGAGAACCTGAATGCAGTCGATAGGTTTCACTGTCGGAAATCATTAAAGTAGTTGGGTATAAAGATAATTATATTAAAGAAAATCGTGGTAACGTGAACATCGTCATTACAGGAGAACCTGAATGCAGTCGATAGGTTTCACTGTCGGAAATCATTAAAGTAGTTGGGTATAAAGATAATTATATTAAAGAAAATGGTGGTAACGTGAACATCGCAATTACAGGAGAACCTGAATGCAGTCGATAGGTTTCACTGTCGGAAATCATTAAAGTAGTTGGGTATAAAGATAATTATATTAAAGAAAATCGTGGTAACGTGAACATCGTCATTACAGGAGAACCTGAATGCAGTCGATAGGTTTCACTGTCGGAAATCATTAAAGTAGTTGGATATAAAGATAATTATATTAAAGAAAATGGTGGTAACGTGAACATCGCCATTACAGGAGAACCTGAATGTAGTCGACAGGTTTCACTGTCGGAAATCATTAAAGTAGTTGGGTATAAAGATAATTATATTAAAGAAAATGGTGGTAACGTGAACATCGCCATTACAGGAGAACCTGAATGTAGTCGATAGGTTTCACTGTCGGAAATCATTAAAGTAGTTGGATATAAAGATAATTATATTAAAGAAAATGGTGGTAACGTGAACATCGCCATTACAGGAGAACCTGAATGTAGTCGACAGGTTTCACTGTCGGAAATCATTAAAGTAGTTGGATATAAAGATAATTATATTAAAGAAAATCGTGGTAACGTGAACATCGCCATTACAGGAGAACCTGAATGCAGTCGATAGGTTTCACTGTCGGAAATCATTAAAGTAGTTGGGTATAAAGATAATTATATTAAAGGAAATCGTGGTAACGTGAACATCGCCATTACAGGAGAACCTGAATGTAGTCGATAGGTTTCACTGTCGGAAATCATTAAAGTAGTTGGATATAAAGATAATTATATTAAAGGAAATCGTGGTAACGTGAACATCGCCATTACAGGAGAACCTGAATGCAGTCGATAGGTTTCACTGTCGGAAATCATTAAAGTAGTTGGGTATAAAGATAATTATATTAAAGGAAATCGTGGTAACGTGAACATCGCCATTACAGGAGAACCTGAATGCAGTCGATAGGTTTCACTGTCGGAAATCATTAAAGTAGTTGGGTATAAAGATAATTATATTAAAGAAAATGGTGGTAACGTGAACATCGCCATTACAGGAGAACCTGAATGTAGTCGACAGGTTTCACTGTCGGAAATCATTAAAGTAGTTGGATATAAAGATAATTATATTAAAGAAAATCGTGGTAACGTGAACATCGCCATTACAGGAGAACCTGAATGCAGTCGATAGGTTTCACTGTCGGAAATCATTAAAGTAGTTGGATATAAAGATAATTATATTAAAGAAAATCGTGGTAACGTGAACATCGCCATTACAGGAGAACCTGAATGTAGTCGACAGGTTTCACTGTCGGAAATCATTAAAGTAGTTGGATATAAAGATAATTATATTAAAGAAAATGGTGGTAACGTGAACATCGCCATTACAGGAGAACCTGAATTCAGTCGATAGGTTTCACTGTCGGAAATCATTAAAGTAGTTGGATATAAAGATAATTATATTAAAGAAAATCGTGGTAACGTGAACATCGCCATTACAGGAGAACCTGAATGCAGTTGATAGGTTTCACTGTCGGAAATCATTAAAGTAGTTGGATATAAAGATAATTATATTAAAGAAAATCGTGGTAACGTGAACATCGCCATTACAGGAGAACCTGAATGCAGTCGATAGGTTTCACCGTCGGAAATCATTAAAGTAGTTGGATATAAAGATAATTATATTAAAGAAAATCGTGGTAACGTGAACATCGTCATTACAGGAGAACCTGAATGCAGTCGATAGGTTTCACTGTCGGAAATCATTAAAGTAGTTGGGTATAAAGATAATTATATTAAAGGAAATCGTGGTAACGTGAACATCGCCATTACAGGAGAACCTGAATGCAGTCGATAGGTTTCACTGTCGGAAATCATTAAAGTAGTTGGATATAAAGATAATTATATTAAAGAAAATCGTGGTAACGTGAACATCGCCATTACAGGAGAACCTGAATGCAGTCGATAGGTTTCACTGTCGGAAATCATTAAAGTAGTTGGATATAAAGATAATTATATTAAAGAAAATCGTGGTAACGTGAACATCGCCATTACAGGAGAACCTGAATGCAGTCGATAGGTTTCACTGTCGGAAATCATTAAAGTAGTTGGGTATAAAGATAATTATATTAAAGGAAATCGTGGTAACGTGAACATCGCCATTACAGGAGAACCTGAATGCAGTCGATAGGTTTAATGTCGGAAATCATTAAAGTAGTTGGGTATAAAGATAATTATATTAAAGGAAATCGTGGTAACGTGAACATCGCCATTACAGGAGAACCTGAATGCAGTCGATAGGTTTAATGTCGGAAATCATTAAAGTAGTTGGGTATAAAGATAATTATATTAAAGGAAATCGTGGTAACGTGAACATCGCCATTACAGGAGAACCTGAATGCAGTCGATAGGTTTCACTGTCGGAAATCATTAAAGTAGTTGGGTATAAAGATAATTATATTAAAGGAAATCGTGGTAACGTGAACATCGCCATTACAGGAGAACCTGAATGCAGTCGATAGGTTTTACTGTCGGAAATAATTAAAGTAGTTGAGTATAAAGATAATTATATTAAAGAAAATCGTGGTAACGTGAACATCGCCATTACAGGAGAACCTGAATGTAGTCGACAGGTTTCACTGTCGGAAATCATTAAAGTAGTTGGATATAAAGATAATTATATTAAAGAAAATCTTGGTAACGTGAACATCGCCATTACAGGAGAACCTGAATGTAGTCGACAGGTTTCACTGTCGGAAATCATTAAAGTAGTTGGATATAAAGATAATTATATTAAAGAAAATGGTGGTAACGTGAACATCGCCATTACAGGAGAACCTGAATGCAGTCGATAGGTTTCACTGTCGGAAATCATTAAAGTAGTTGGATATAAAGATAATTATATTAAAGAAAATCGTGGTAACGTGAACATCGCCATTACAGGAGAACCTGAATGCAGTTGATAGGTTTCACTGTCGGAAATCATTAAAGTAGTTGGATATAAAGATAATTATATTAAAGAAAATCGTGGTAACGTGAACATCGCCATTACAGGAGAACCTGAATGCAGTCGATAGGTTTCACCGTCGGAAATCATTAAAGTAGTTGGATATAAAGATAATTATATTAAAGAAAATCGTGGTAACGTGAACATCGCCATTACAGGAGAACCTGAATGCAGTCGATAGGTTTCACTGTCGGAAATCATTAAAGTAGTTGGATATAAAGATAATTATATTAAAGAAAATCGTGGTAACGTGAACATCGCCATTACAGGAGAACCTGAATGCAGTCGATAGGTTTCACCGTCGGAAATCATTAAAGTAGTTGGATATAAAGATAATTATATTAAAGGAAATCGTGGTAACGTGAACATCGCCATTACAGGAGAACCTGAATGCAGTCGATAGGTTTCACTGTCGGAAATCATTAAAGTAGTTGGATATAAAGATAATTATATTAAAGAAAATCGTGGTAACGTGAACATCGCCATTACAGGAGAACCTGAATGCAGTCGATAGGTTTCACTGTCGGAAATCATTAAAGTAGTTGGGTATAAAGATAATTATATTAAAGGAAATCGTGGTAACGTGAACATCGCCATTACAGGAGAACCTGAATGCAGTCGATAGGTTTAATGTCGGAAATCATTAAAGTAGTTGGGTATAAAGATAATTATATTAAAGGAAATCGTGGTAACGTGAACATCGCCATTACAGGAGAACCTGAATGCAGTCGATAGGTTTCAGTGTCGGAAATCATTAAAGTAGTTGGGTATAAAGATAATTATATTAAAGGAAATCGTGGTAACGTGAACATCGCCATTACAGGAGAACCTGAATGCAGTCGATAGGTTTCACTGTCGGAAATCATTAAAGTAGTTGGGTATAAAGATAATTATATTAAAGGAAATCGTGTTAACGTGAACATCGCCATTACAGGAGAACCTGAATGCAGTCGATAGGTTTAATGTCGGAAATCATTAAGTAGTTGGGTATAAAGATAATTATATTAAAGGAAATCGTGGTAACGTGAACATCGCCATTACAGGAGAACCTGAATGCAGTCGATAGGTTTCACTGTCGGAAATCATTAAAGTAGTTGGATATAAAGATAATTATATTAAAGAAAATCGTGGTAACGTGAACATCGCCATTACAGGAGAACCTGAATGCAGTCGATAGGTTTCACTGTCGGAAATCATTAAAGTAGTTGGATATAAAGATAATTATATTAAAGAAAATCGTGGTAACGTGAACATCGCCATTACAGGAGAACCTGAATGCAGTCGATAGGTTTCACTGTCGGAAATCATTAAAGTAGTTGGGTATAAAGATAATTATATTAAAGGAAATCGTGGTAACGTGAACATCGCCATTACAGGAGAACCTGAATGCAGTCGATAGGTTTAATGTCGGAAATCATTAAGTAGTTGGGTATAAAGATAATTATATTAAAGGAAATCGTGGTAACGTGAACATCGCCATTACAGGAGAACCTGAATGCAGTCGATAGGTTTCACTGTCGGAAATCATTAAAGTAGTTGGATATAAAGATAATTATATTAAAGAAAATCGTGGTAACGTGAACATCGCCATTACAGGAGAACCTGAATGCAGTCGATAGGTTTCACTGTCGGAAATCATTAAAGTAGTTGGGTATAAAGATAATTATATTAAAGGAAATCGTGGTAACGTGAACATCGCCATTACAGGAGAACCTGAATGCAGTCGATAGGTTTCACTGTCGGAAATCATTAAAGTAGTTGGATATAAAGATAATTATATTAAAGGAAATCGTGGTAACGTGAACATCGCCATTACAGGAGAACCTGAATGCAGTCGATAGGTTTCACTGTCGGAAATCATTAAAGTAGTTGGGTATAAAGATAATTATATTAAAGAAAATCGTGGTAACGTGAACATCGCCATTACAGGAGAACCTGAATGCAGTCGATAGGTTTCACTGTCGGAAATCATTAAAGTAGTTGGATATAAAGATAATTATATTAAAGAAAATCGTGGTAACGTGAACATCGCCATTACAGGAGAACCTGAATGCAGTCGATAGGTTTTACTGTCGGAAATCATTAAAGTAGTTGGGTATAAAGATAATTATATTAATGAAAATCGTGGTAACGTGAACATCGCCATTACAGGAGAACCTGAATGCAGTCGATAGGTTTCACTGTCGGAAATCATTAAAGTAGTTGGATATAAAGATAATTATATTAAAGAAAATGGTGGTAACGTGAACATCGCCATTACAGGAGAACCTGAATGCAGTCGATAGGTTTCACTGTCGGAAATCATTAAAGTAGTTGGATATAAAGATAATTATATTAAAGAAAATCGTGGTAACGTGAACATCGCCATTACAGGAGAACCTGAATGCAGTCGTTAGGTTTCACTGTCGGAAATCATTAAAGTAGTTGGGTATAAAGATAATTATATTAAAGGAAATCGTGGTAACGTGAACATCGCCATTACAGGAGAACCTGAATGCAGTCGATAGGTTTCACTGTCGGAAATCATTAAAGTAGTTGGGTATAAAGATAATTATATTAAAGAAAGACGTGGTAACGTGAACATCGCCATTACAGGAGAACCTGAATGCAGTCGATAGGTTTCACTGTCGGAAATCATTAAAGTAGTTGGGTATAAAGATAATTATATTAAAGGAAATCGTGGTAACGTGAACATCGCCATTACAGGAGAACCTGAATGCAGTCGATAGGTTTCACTGTCGGAAATCATTAAAGTAGTTGGGTATAAAGATAATTATATTAAAGAAAGACGTGGTAACGTGAACATCGCCATTACAGGAGAACCTGAATGCAGTCGATAGGTTTCACTGTCGGAAATCATTAAAGTAGTTGGGTATAAAGATAATTATATTAAAGGAAATCGTGGTAACGTGAACATCGCCATTACAGGAGAACCTGAATGCAGTCGATATGTTTCACTGTCGGAAATCATTAAAGTAGTTGGGTATAAAGATAATTATATTAAAGGAAATCGTGGTAACGTGAACATCGCCATTACAGGAGAACCTGAATGCAGTCGATAGGTTTCACTGTCGGAAATCATTAAAGTAGTTGGATATAAAGATAATTATATTAAAGAAAATCGTGGTAACGTGAACATCGCCATTACAGGAGAACCTGAATGCAGTCGATAGGTTTCACTGTCGGAAATCATTAAAGTAGTTGGGTATAAAGATAATTATATTAAAGGAAATCGTGGTAACGTGAACATCGCCATTACAGGAGAACCTGAATGCAGTCGATATGTTTCACTGTCGGAAATCATTAAAGTAGTTGGGTATAAAGATAATTATATTAAAGGAAATCGTGGTAACGTGAACATCGCCATTACAGGAGAACCTGAATGCAGTCGATAGGTTTCACTGTCGGAAATCATTAAAGTAGTTGGGTATAAAGATAATTATATTAAAGAAAATCGTGGTAACGTGAACATCGCCATTACAGGAGAACCTGAATGCAGTCGATAGGTTTCACTGTCGGAAATCATTAAAGTAGTTGGGTATAAAGATAATTATATTAAAGAAAATCGTGGTAACGTGAACATCGCCATTACAGGAGAACCTGAATGCAGTCGATAGGTTTCACTGTCGGAAATCATTAAAGTAGTTGGGTATAAAGATAATTATATTAAAGGAAATCGTGGTAACGTGAACATCGCCATTACAGGAGAACCTGAATGCAGTCGATAGGTTTCACTGTCGGAAATCATTAAAGTAGTTGGGTATAAAGATAATTATATTAAAGGAAATCGTGGTAACGTGAACATCGCCATTACAGGAGAACCTGAATGCAGTCGATATGTTTCACTGTCGGAAATCATTAAAGTAGTTGGGTATAAAGATAATTATATTAAAGGAAATCGTGGTAACGTGAACATCGCCATTACAGGAGAACCTGAATGCAGTCGATAGGTTTCACTGTCGGAAATCATTAAAGTAGTTGGATATAAAGATAATTATATTAAAGAAAATCGTGGTAACGTGAACATCGCCATTACAGGAGAACCTGAATGCAGTCGATAGGTTTCACTGTCGGAAATCATTAAAGTAGTTGGGTATAAAGATAATTATATTAAAGGAAATCGTGGTAACGTGAACATCGCCATTACAGGAGAACCTGAATGCAGTCGATAGGTTTCACTGTCGGAAATCATTAAAGTAGTTGGGTGTAAAGATAATTATATTAAAGAAAGACGTGGTAACGTGAACATCGCCATTACAGGAGAACCTGAATGCAGTCGATAGGTTTCACTGTCGGAAATCATTAAAGTAGTTGGGTATAAAGATAATTATATTAAAGAAAGACGTGGTAACGTGAACATCGCCATTACAGGAGAACCTGAATGCAGTCGATAGGTTTCACTGTCGGAAATCATTAAAGTAGTTGGGTATAAAGATAATTATATTAAAGAAAGACGTGGTAACGTGAACATCGCCATTACAGGAGAACCTGAATGCAGTCGATAGGTTTCACTGTCGGAAATCATTAAAGTAGTTGGGTGTAAAGATAATTATATTAAAGAAAGACGTGGTAACGTGAACATCGCCATTACAGGAGAACCTGAATGCAGTCGATAGGTTTCACTGTCGGAAATCATTAAAGTAGTTGGGTATAAAGATAATTATATTAAAGAAAGACGTGGTAACGTGAACATCGCCATTACAGGAGAACCTGAATGCAGTCGATAGGTTTCACTGTCGGAAATCATTAAAGTAGTTGGATATAAAGATAATTATATTAAAGAAAGACGTGGTAACGTGAACATCGCCATTACAGGAGAACCTGAATGCAGTCGATAGGTTTCACTGTCGGAAATCATTAAAGTAGTTGGGTATAAAGATAATTATATTAAAGGAAATCGTGGTAACGTGAACATCGCCATTACAGGAGAACCTGAATGCAGTCGATAGGTTTCACTGTCGGAAATCATTAAAGTAGTTGGGTATAAAGATAATTATATTAAAGAAAATCGTGGTAACGTGAACATCGCCATTACAGGAGAACCTAAATGCAGTCGATAGGTTTCACTGTCGGAAATCATTAAAGTAGTTGGGTATAAAGATAATTATATTAAAGGAAATCGTGGTAACGTGAACATCGCCATTACAGGAGAACCTGAATGCAGTCGATAGGTTTCACTGTCGGAAATCATTAAAGTAGTTGGGTATAAAGATAATTATATTAAAGAAAATCGTGGTAACGTGAACATCGCCATTACAGGAGAACCTAAATGCAGTCGATAGGTTTCACTGTCGGAAATCATTAAAGTAGTTGGGTATAAAGATAATTATATTAAAGGAAATCGTGGTAACGTGAACATCGCCATTACAGGAGAACCTGAATGCAGTCGATAGGTTTCACTGTCGGAAATCATTAAAGTAGTTGGGTGTAAAGATAATTATATTAAAGAAAATCGTGGTAACGTGAACATCGCCATTACAGGAGAACCTGAATGCAGTCGATAGGTTTCACTGTCGGAAATCATTAAAGTAGTTGGATATAAAGATAATTATATTAAAGGAAATGCTGCAAACACATTAAAAATATTTGAACTTTATTGAAGTAGATTTAATGGCAATGTTATTCATTTGAGAAAGAGAGTAAAGAATGTAAATATATTTTTAACAATAGAATTACGGTTATAGGGCCTATAAAATAGGGGTTTTGATAAGATTGTTTCAAGAAGCTGGAGTTATATTACGGATGAATACAATCTGAAAAGAGACAAGTACAGTAGAGTCTCGAAAGGAAATGGGTCGGGCTTTCAATAAATGTCCATACACAATTCTATAAACCGGTTTTGTACATTCCTAATTATAGTATTGTATTAGGATGCATTAAAATAGCTATTTTCGTAATGCACAGGAACGTGTTCAAGAGTTTCGGTCTCATCCATTCGAGTTATCGAGACTCTACTGTATAAGCAAAGCGGACGTATGGATTGGTATAGCTCGCAAAGCCGCCTTGGAAAATCTACTGTCCATTAAATACCTCTAAAGCTGATGACCTTTACAAAGAATGCATTGTATGACAAGGGCTATCAGGAAAACATTAAAAGACATAATACAGCTGAAGAACAAGGAAATTGAATCATAAAGAAAAGAAGTTTACCTTTGTCTTTTCTTATGCTTGATGATTGAAGTTGTAAACCATTTCTAATTATTAGAAAATATGAAATAAAAGTTGGATTTTTGAGGAAGACTTATTAGCTGTTTATACATGTAGTGGTATCATTATGTATAAATAGCTAATAAAATCATCAGATAATGATTCGGGATGCCAAGCCTCTGAGAAAAAAATTTAAACAGTTCTAAATAGAGGATGACCAATTAAATGAAAACAATCATTTATAGATTAATTTTACGCAAATTATATAAAGAAAAATTAATCGTTTGTATTATAGTTTGATGTTGCATATTTAAATTATATATAAATTATTATATGTTCATTAAATATAGTTTTTATAGTTTTATTTATAGTTTTAAATCGCTTTTATTCTTCAAATTATTATATGTTCATTAAATATAGTTTTTTATAGTTTTATTTATAGTTTTAAATCGCTTTTATTCTTCAAATTATTATATGTTCATTAAATATAGTTTTTTATAGTTTTATTTATAGTTTTAAATCGCTTTTATTCTTCAAATTATTATATGTTCATTAAATATAGTTTTTTATAGTTTTATTTATAGTTTTAGATCGCTTTTATTCTTCAAATTATTATATGTTCATTAAATATAGTTTTTTATAGTTTTATTTATAGTTTTAAATCGCTTTTATTCTTCAAATTATTATATGTTCATTAAATATAGTTTTTTATAGTTTTATTTATAGTTTTAAATCGCTTTTATTCTTCAAATTATTATATGTTCATTAAATATAGTTTTTTATAGTTTTATTTGTAGTTTTAAATCGCTTTTATTCTTCAAATTATTATATGTTCATTAAATATAGTTTTTTATAGTTTTATTTATAGTTTTAAATCGCTTTTATTCTTCAAATTATTATATGTTCATTAAATATAGTTTTTTATAGTTTTATTTATAGTTTTAAATCGCTTTTATTCTTCAAATTATTATATGTTCATTAAATATAGTTTTTTATAGTTTTATTTATAGTTTTAAATCGCTTTTATTCTTCAAATTATTATATGTTCATTAAATATAGTTTTTTTATAGTTTTATTTATAGTTTTAAATCGCTTTTGTTCTTCAAATTATTATATGTTCATTAAATATAGTTTTTTATAGTTTTATTTATAGTTTTAAATCGCTTTTATTCTTCAAATTATTATATGTTCATTAAATATAGTTTTTTATAGTTTTATTTATAGTTTTAAATCGCTTTTATTCTTCAAATTATTATATGTTCATTAAATATAGTTTTTTATAGTTTTATTTATAGTTTTAAATCGCTTTTATTCTTCAAATTATTATATGTTCATTAAATATAGTTTTTTATAGTTTTATTTATAGTTTTAAATCGCTTTTATTCTTCGGCTCGTGTAATTTTTCAAAATACTGTGGCTTTCTCTACACTAAAAGGTACTCTTTTTGAAAAACGTTAAACATTTTACTCACTATATTTTGACTTTTTGTCCTTGCTATTTAAGTGGTAAATGGGCTACAATTTCATAATATATCTATTAAAACCAAAGCCTATAACATTTGAGAAGAAAAGCAAATTTGTCAATTGCAAAAAAAGAGCAGTTTTGCTCAACGAATGGAAATAAAAGTTGGGAAGGTAAACTGATTATTGTAGTGAAAAACTGGAATTAAAAAAAAAGAAAATCTTGAAACCCTCACAAATTACGGAATCATTGAAGAAATATATTTAAAAATAATTGAAAGAAAAAAGGAATGAGGAAGTGTAGCAAACCCCTGAGAAAAGCAACTTGGAACTGAGAGGTTGCTGGCCAAAGTTTAAACCCATTGATTCAGAAAGTTTTTATCTGAAAAACTAGGTCATTGGTTTAAGAAAGTTCTTTTATTACGATTCGATTCGTTAAAATTCCATCCAGGATACGTCATCCTACACAATTGCCGGCGAAGATATGGTTTAGGAGCAGTCAGGACTATTTAAAGTATATGAAGCATCATGAAGCAAAAATATGAGCCAGATCTTCAAACACACCACGACAATTGCTAGTGATGCCATAGTAGTTTTCAAGTACCTATTACAACTGTACAGTTTTGAGGTGTTGGCACCAAATATTTTATTCAAAAAATTTTTACACAAAAAATACATATTTAAAAAGAATAAGAAAAAAATACAATTTTATTGAAATACAAAATTATTTTAGGCTGCTTCAGCTTCTCTTCGTCGTCGCCTTCGCCATGCCCGCTGCTTGTTCCGCCACCGACGTTTAGTCCTAGCTCCTTTTCCACATCATCTCTTATTAGAGTTGGATGTGGCTAATGGCGAGATCTTTGTCCTTGATGATCACCCCGGAGCAAGTGCAAGCTCAGTAATTTCTCGAAAAGAGGTCGAAAGCTCGTCGTCCGGGATCCAACCTGTACTCGGGGAGCAGTTTTCCTGAATACCACAGTATCCGGCGGTGGCGACAGCTGTCCGTAGATGTTGGCGACAGCACCTCGGGGAAAACTGGAGATCCCCCAAGGACCTGGAGCTCGTTTCTCGGCGCGGGCGTCTGCTTCGATTTCTTCTATCGGCGGGGCCGGGAATCGTGCTGGGGACAGCCGCCTTTATTATTTGTTCCAAGTCCTTGAAGACTTTTGACATCAAAATAAAATATTTTTGGCCAATATAGTTTACATATGAAATGGTTACCACACAGTAAGACTAATAGACGAGGTGTTAATTGATATCCGTACAAAATGTCCATAAAATATTTCAGTGTCGTAGCTTCGTATGGAGATTTCAGCGTATTTAAATCTTTAGCGGTAGTACTGATTTTAAAACGCGAGAGGTGGCATACGGAGTTTTCCTCCAGGTCCACAAAAAATAGGCAACGTAGAAATTTATGTACATTTTATGGTTCTATATTTAACATATAGGAATACAATTATTTTCTATTTCTTAACGTATTTAATATACCTAATGACGTCATTACTGAAAAAGTCATTCTACATAAGTCTTATTCGAACGTTGAGCATTTGTGTCCACGACAGAAACGCTTTTATTGTACTATATGAACTTGTTATTCAAATTTTAGGCTTACTGTCGTTTTGTCAAGTTAGCCGAGAGGTTAGCGTACATGCACTGGGACACAAACATACATGGTTCGAAATCGACTCAGATAAAACGATTATTTCAGAAATGACGTCATCAGGTATATTAAATAGATGAGAAAGGGTCGAGGAAGAGGTTTAGGGTGAGGGCAGGGGTTATGAAAGGGTTGATGAAGTGGTTAAAAGAGTGGGGTAGCCTGAGACTGATCTGACCATATCATAGCATTCTCTACTTATATAGATTTTGTTTTTCTATTGTTCTTTAACATGTCCTATCTCGATTTGTTTACACTTCGTTTAAAATAAACATATACATAGACTATTTAGGTGAAATATTTTATGTGACTTATTATTTAGGTAAATTATATTTAGGTTTTATATTATTATTTTTACTATTATATCATTAATTATTATTAAACCTTTGTTATTTGATAACCTGAGCTGTCTCTCCAAACGCCTTGTCTTCTGCTTTATTACATAAGTAACAAAATGCCCGGATAAACTGTAAAACCAAACAAATTTAATATCAAATATTTTCTTCTTTCTTTCACAAGACTTTATGTAGTTTTTATTGTTTAAATTTTTATCTGTTTGAACAAGTTGGAATTGAAACAAGAAAACAAGTTGTTATCGTATTTACACGTCTTCAATATTGGATAAACATATTGCATGACGAGAGCAAATGTCTCGCAACGAATCGATTGCGTTCCCTTTCGGCCCAGTTGTAGCCGTCGATGGCTAGTTGTCACTTTATCAACAAACCTTATCACCTTTACTAATCTCCTTCTATCTGGCTTTGGGCTTCACTATCAATCTTATTTCCATTCAACCTTACCTCCCTCAGTTATATAGGTTACTAGTTTATCCGTCGCGAGTTGTTGCGATATCACAAGAAAGGAATGTAAAGCAAACGTGCAATGCAAAAATGCAATCTAAATTGTCTTGTATTTATTGAAAATAGAACTTTTTAAAAGGTAGTTTTACTATTTATTTATTCCAGTATTTTTGAATAATTACATTTCCTAACTCGTTTCCTAACGTTTGTTGAGTTTTACGAAGAACTAAAGCCATGAACTTACTGTCTCTGATAAAACAATAGTCATTGCATATTATAGGCTATTTGAAATAATTCGCCATTATAGATGCCTAAATCAGTTCAAATCACTATTTCTAGGATATAGACATACACATAATAACCTAATTCATATATTTCTCAAAATCAAACAATTTAGTCTAGTTCTGTATTTATTACATTCAAATAACACTTTAATAGACACACAAAATAGAATGCATTTTCAAGATATTAAAATAATTTTGTAGATTTATTTTATAACTTTTTAAAATTATATTTATTAACTTAAAAATAAGGACGTTTTAAATTCAATAGTATTTAGACTTAATAGCCTAAGCCTACAGGAAATAAAGTTATATGACCTGAATGGGCGAAAGAGGAGAAGTTCATGAGTTCACTACTAGTGACATTACAGACTACAGCCAGCGCCTGCCGAAGAAAACAAATCATGACGCATAGCGAAGCTTTCCAGGCATTTAACCAGCTGATCGAGTACGTCGAACCACAAAAGCAACAGCAGCCGGTCTACTCTTTCAAAGGTGCAGCCAAAATCTGGCAGCAGTTCTTGAGTTTGATGTGAGACATGAGGTCGAGCCTTGTCATGGATAAGCCTCACATCATTGGACAATCTTTCTCTCCGGCGGTTCTGGATCGCAAGTCTCAGTTTTCTTAAAGTGTCGCAATATCTGTCGAAGTTAACTGTTGTTCCATGAGGCAAAAAGTCGATTAAAAGCAGGCCGCTCCTGTCCCAAAAGACAGTTGTCACGACTTTCCCAGTAGACTGTGTTTGTTGCCTGTAACAATGGAATCCAAGAATTCATCTTTGTTATCTTCAAGTTGTTGCAAAAACTGCTGGACACACTCGCAACGTTGCTGTTTGTGGTTTTCTGTAAACATTCGGGGTACCCGTGCGCATACACTTTGTGATAGCCTAATGTTTGGTTACAATTTTATGAATCGTGGTATTGGACGCAAAGCAAGTTCCTTAATATCAATCCTCCTATCTTCAAGCAATATTCTTTCAACTTTATCAACAATTCCACCTGAAACTGAAGGCCTTCCGCTCCGGTCTTCATCGTGGATTTTCGTGCTGCCTTCACTGAATTCTCTACGCCGTTTGCGAACATGTTGAACAGATATACACTCTTTCCCATAACCTCTTCTGACGATAAATGTCAATAGGTGAAACCCTTCTGGATTTAAAAAAACGTATCACAGCACGAATTTCGCAACAGCCGGTAACACCAATGGGGAGCTCCAACTGCGAAGGCTGCTGGCCCGGCACAGAGCAATGTAGTGAGGCGGGAGTGGTGGGGATAGAGAAAGGGGGAGTTGATAAGTAAGACAGTGTTACAACATTTCTCGTAGCACATCACATTCTTTCTTAGCAGCATAGGGAACCTTATTTTATGAATTACCCTAGTATGTATGTACAGTATAGTACTAAGGAACTGTACATACAGTAATGTAACTAAATTGTAGTTATAGTTCTATAGTACTGTTTAATTATAGTTACAATCTTCAATAACTATAACTTAATCATACATCTACTTCCAGTTGTGATTGTATAGTACAGACGTACATCTTTACATAAACCCTCTCATATCCGGATTTTTTGTTATCCAGATCGGGGCAGTCGCCACATTGATATGAGAGGTTTTACTATATATATAAGGTTAAATATCCCTTTCTTAAATAAGAATTTGTATTTAATTTGTCCTTGCACATTGAAGAAATTCACTGATTGGTAGTATCAGCATTGTCAAAACTTGCTAAGTACTTTACTCAGTACTCTAATGTAGTCCAGACGTAGTCATAGAACTATAAGCTACTTAGCAAGTTTTGATCATGTTGATACTACCAATCATTGAAAATCTTCAATGTGTAAAGAAAAATAAAATAAAAATTCTTGTTGATGAGAGTGTTATTTAACCATGTATATATATATATATAACAAGGAAAAGAATTTAATCCAAGGATTACAATATAAAACTTTATAAAGTTAGTGCAATAGAAAATAATGGGCAGCGTTAATTATCTGCAAAAGAACACACACACACACACACACGCGCGCGCGCGCGTGTGTATGTGTGTGTGTGTGTGTAATATAATATATATTATATTATATATTTATTATAATATATATATTTAAGATTTTAACCGTCTTGGATCATTTTGCCACTCTTCCCTAGGATTACTTGACAGCTTTCTTATGTTATGTTTTGGGCGCCTGGTATAATGACTGATTATTACCCAATGATAAGAGTGTTAGGAAAAAACCGCTCATTACTATTTATTGTTCGATAATTGGGAAGACTTCCATAAAGAACGGTCTGACAATTATTTATGTATACAGTAGTTACTTTGTTGTTTAGCCTTAACAAGCAATACTGTTTGTTATCTATCGCTGGTGTCTGTCTCTGTCCCTATCATCTTTGTTTAAATAAAACCTTCAACTGAAGCTTACATAGTCCGGTAATTCAAATCGCCGTATACACACAAGACAGACGCGTAAGCAACCTATACTTCAGAACACAAGTTTTTATCTTATCAGGTATTGGGCATTCAAGTTTTAATCTGCGAAAGAGATTAATTTGATAGTGCCGTTTTTTGGTGACCAGTTTATTGGACAGGTGTTAATTGATCACTCTAGAACTCGATTAATCATTTGCCTATCTGTAACTGTATTTTGCGCAGTAAATTTATTATCTTGACTCGGATAGGTTTAAACAATCGTATCCTTAAATACAAAAATATTCAGAACATCAAAAACCTTTGGAGCGCAATTATATTTTGGTGCTTAATCCATCGGTACTTCGAATAACAAGAGCTTTGTTGAAGAATAGTTTTAAATTCGTTATATCAACTCACACTCTCCTTATATACATATATTTTGTACAAATTTTCAATCGTTAATAAAATACTTTCTGTTCATCCATTAAAGTTCAAATACTTTTTTCTAATAGTTGACACTTGGTGTTAATAAAGTTTTTTCAAATAATAATTCAAAAATTATATTTAATTAATTAACTTTAGTTTTATACGGGGAGAAAAGCTTTTTACAAGAGGGGCAAAGTAGGCAATATAGTTATGTAGTCCTATTTGGCTTAAAATAAGTGCTAACATATGATAATATAAAACAGCTGTTTTATCCCATAGGTTTATGTTACTTTATTTATATTAATTGTATTTATTTTATAGGAAGTAACTAAAATGTAACTAAAATAAATTTTTTTTTTAGAAAAGGTTCAAACAAAACTTGATGATGGAAATTGATGTTAATACAGTTTTTTCAAATATTAATTCATTGATTAATTTTAATAAATTAATTTAGTTTTATATGGGAGAAAAACGTTTCACAAAAGGGCCAAGTATGCAATATAGTTTATTCGTCTCATTTGGCCCAGAATAAGTTGTAACATTTGATTTCATAAAACAGCTGATTTTATGTTGTAAGTTATGTGGTAGAGCAGCTGTTTTAGCGCATAGTTATGTTACTTTATTTAAATTATTTGTAATTAAATAATAAAAAGTAAGTAAAATAAAATATAATAATAATAAATTATAAGTACGTGTATAATAAAATAATTTTAGTGACAGCGCCAGGTTTGGGTCAGTGACTTTTACCGGTGACTTTAGTACTGGTGACAAGGAAAACTGAGACACCTCTGTATGGGGCAGTAATTGGCAGGCATACCACACTGGTGAAATAATTCCACACCTTGCTTTTTTCTTTTTTTGAAGGCTCATTTTATTTAAAAATAAACTTCTACGAAATTAAGAACAAACTACCGAGTGCGACATAGCGTCTACTATACACAACATTGTCACTATCTTGAAGCCTGACACAAATCGACCACTCACATACGACGTAAATGAGTAGAAATAGTGACAGCGACAAATCAACCAATGACAGCCGTGGTAAAACATCGATAACATTTCAGTCGCGACAACGACACTTTGCCCAGTCACAACAGAGATACCCCCTCTCCCTTTCAGTTAACGACACTGCACGATAATCGGCGATGTTAGCCGAACAGTGAGAGCAGAGTCAGTGACAGCGACAAATGAACCAATGACAGCCGTTTCCTCCTGTAGCTGCTTTTGTTTTGGCTAATCACAACAGAGGCTACTTCTGATCGATGTATTGTCACTGGTTCTGGTATTTTCCATATTTTGTCACTGGTACAACCAGCAACATACGAATATCAGTGGTAAGTCACCATGACAGAAAATGTCGTCCATCCCTAAATATTATCCCAACTAAGCCTGCTTGAAATAGGTTTTAATTCCTTCTATTAGCTCACACTCTCTTAATATATATCTTATTCAAATTTTCAATCCTTAATCAAACACTTTTTATTCATCCATTCAATTGAAATAGTTTTTTCAAGCTTGTAGTGGATGACACTGGATGTTAATACAGTTTCTCAAATAATATTTCAATCATTAAATTTAATAATGAATACATTTTAGTTTAATATGAGGGAAAACTTTTTACAATAGGAGCAAGGTACGCAATATAGGTATTTCGCCTCATTTGGCTTAAAATAAAAGATAACATTGGATTTCATAAAACAGCTGATTTTATGTTATAGGTTAGGTGATAAAACAACGGTTTGAACACATAGGCTATGTTACTTTATTTAAATTAATTGTAATTATATAATAAAAAGTATCTATAGTAAAATGGTTTGTTTTTGACTTAAGCAGTAGTTGACTTAGGAATTATTTATAATAGGTAGTCTACTTGTTTTATTAAACACTTGCATTAAATATTTTATTAAACGCTTCAGTAAATATTTTTTGTGTTTACAGAATATGATTTTTATAAAGTAATTTTGTGTAAATTAGCATGAAAAGTAAACGCTGCAACAGATTCTTTGGTCGACCTTTGCTCAGGGTCCAAAGTCCATAGATTAACTATTACCAGACATATGAGATGCCGTTCGAACAAAGCAATGTCACACGTTCAGATGTGTGTTATCCTTGCTCTTTATATCGATTACGCGCAAAAGTAACCAATCTGTGTTGTAATGAAACATTAGGAAATTGTAAAGTTTGAGTAGCTATTGAATATATTGCTATTATATTTTACTTTTTAGAATATCTTTTCACTGATTATGTCGATCCAAAAGAGTTCGGAAAGGATAATATCGTTTCTTGGCCTCCACGTCACGGGGGAATAGCCAAGATGGGTTCTGTCTACCTCATAGGTACCAGCCGGTCTCCGATCAGTGTTTGCTCTATTGCCAACTCCTACACTCGACTGACCTCATTCATATTAGCATTGCCAATAATGGCCGTTCCCAGCCGGTCTCTATTGCCAACTTGTGCATCATGACTGATTCATTCATATTAGAATTGCCAATAATGGCCGTTCCCAGCCGGTCTCTATTGCCAACTTGTGCATCATGACTGATTCATTCATATTAGCATTGCCAATAATGGCCGTTCCCAGCCGGTCTCTATTGCCAACTTGTGCATCATGACTGATTCATTCATATTAGCATTGCCAATAATGGCCGTTCCCAGCCGGTCTCTATTGCCAACTTGTGCATCATGACTGATTCATTCATATTAGCATTGCCAATAATGGCCGTTCCCAGCCGGTCTCTATTGCCAACTTGTGCATCATAACTGATTCATTCATATTAGAATTGCCAATAATGGCCGTTCCCAGCCGGTCTCTATTGCCAACTTGTGCATCATGACTGATTCATTCATATTAGCATTGCCAATAATGGCCGTTCCCAGCCGGTCTCTATTGCCAACTCCTACACTCGACTGACCTCATTCATATTAGAATTGCCAATAATGGCCGTTCCCAGCCGGTCTCTATTGCCAACTTGTGCATCATGACTGATTCATTCATATTAGCATTGCCAATAATGGCCGTTCCCAGCCGGTCTCTATTGCCAACTCCTACACTCGACTGACCTCATTCATATTAGAATTGCCAATAATGGCCGTTCCCAGCCGGTCTCTATTGCCAACTTGTGCATCATGACTGATTCATTCATATTAGCATTGCCAATAATGGCCGTTCCCAGCCGGTCTCTATTGCCAACTTGTGCATCATGACTGATTCATTCATATTAAAGTCACATATAACGACCCTGAATAAAAAGTACAGCACTAGTCGAATGCATTGTTTAAACGTCTTATTCTATACATATTTCTATCTTTCTTAGAAGTGTTGAGATAGTTTTAGTTTTCCTTTTGCCCTCCTATCGTTTCTCTACACTAGTAATAGTAATTTTAGTTTTTCCCGTTACTTCACAGCTACTATTTATTTACGATTTGCAGTTTGATTTCGAACTACAGCGGTTACGATTTGTAACAGTTCTTTGACCAGACAAATTACAGTCAGTACTTTCTGTCAGCTTACCTATGAAAAGTCCAAGATATACAGTAAAGTCTTGTCAAAGGAACGTATACGCCCATTGGGTCAGTTGCAGTACGGTAGCAACGAAACTACACACTGTTTAGAAGCAATATTATCCTCCAAAAAAACTATGAAAAGACCAAGATGCCAGGAATTCCTGTTGCTAAGAAACGGACTCGACCAATGATGTAGTTGAAAGTCATCAGGGATACTAAACAATTTATGAAAGTTCTCGCTCACTCCCCAAGAAATCCCCCTCCCTAGCACACGCTAAATGTTACTAATTTAACGGGCTGGGTTTATTTTTTTGACGTAGGCCTAATAAGTGCCTCGAATTGTATTGTTGAGTCTTAAAAATAATAAATCGCAAAATTACTCAAAAGGACAAACCAAACACCTACAGACCCTATTCCACACACAAAACGGAAAATATTCCATTGGACATTTACACACCTTTTATTTCTATCGCCAAAAAACGATAGAATTTACACCGCACAGAGGGTATTGAATTGGTGTGTCGAAGTTGATTTTTTTCAAAATTTGATATTTGAAGTGAGTTATCAGTAAGTTAAATTACCTTTGGATGCATTTTACCTGCATAAAAAAAGTAAAGCCAAAACGTTGAATTTGTAACGTTTTAAATGTACCGTTGAGGGGGGGGGGCGAGGCACTTCTATTTCCGAAAATTTTTAATTTTTGGGGCGTGAGGGAGAGTTTTTATAATTTGTTCGTATTCCTAATGTTTTTCTGCATCGCCCGGAATAAAGGTTTTTACTAAAATCGAACACGCTATATATATATATATAGTTTCATGTAAGAATTATATGGGTAATAGGTGTTAGGAACCTGACTCGCTTGTTGATAGTGTTGTGTGAATGTTATATCTTAAGGAAGTGTTTTAAAGCTTTGCTTTGCTTTAGGTTTAATGACAGATTTTTATCTGCCTATCATTATAATTGTGATTTTACACAAACTAATCAAGACGTAGTGACAATGTTTGGCATGGGAACGTTTAAGCCTTACAATACTTTTGTCAGTTTAATTATAACAAATATCGATATATTCAGTGATTAAAGATCTAAGCTGGTTTAATCCAGGTGGAATTAGTATAATTATTTAATGGCCTTACTAATTATCTTCCACTCTACACGTAAACAATTACACCGTGCTACACATAATGTACACCGACCTATATCTGAATGTATAACGCGTGTATCTGCTGCTACTTTAATCGTATGCCAGAGAGTCTATTAGTCAACTCATATTTGTTATGAGAAACTCATAACCAGCTTTATTTCGCGGAACAATTAACCATCTCTTAACTCCTTTACAAAACGATGAAGCAGCGCCAAACTCTTTCGGAACTATTAACCAACTCCTAACTCCTTTACAAAACGATCAACCAGCGCCAAACTCTTTCGGAACTATTAACCAACTCATAACTTTTTTACGGAAAGATAAGCTATCGCGTAACTCTTTTGCGGAACGATTACCCAGGCCGTGATTCTTACGGAACTATTAACTAGCTCGTAACTCTTTCGGAACGATTAACCAACTCATAACTCTTTTATGGTACGTTTAGCAATCGCGGAACTCTTTTGCGGTTCGATTACCCAGGCCGTGACTTACGGAACGATTAACTAGCTCGTAACTCTTTCGGTACGATTCACCAACTCCTAACTCTTTTACGGAACGATTAGCCATCCCGTAACTCTTTTGCGGTACGATTACCCAGGCCGTGACTCTTACGGAACGATTAACTAGCTCGTAACTCTTTCGGAACAATTAACCAATTCATAAATCTTTACGGGATGATTAGCCATCGCGTAACTCTTTTGCGGTACGATTACCCAGGCCGTGATTCTTACGGAACTATTAACTAGCTCGTAACTCTTTCGGTACGATTCACCAACTCCTAACTCTTTTACGGAACGATTGACTATCGCGTAACTCTTTTGCGGTACGATTACTGAGGCCGTGACTCTTACGGAACGATTAGCCACCCGTAGCATTTCTGCCGAACAATTAGCCAGCACGTAACGCTTTTGCGTGCATGACATAGTTTAGGACCAAAAACATTGAACTTTGTATAAACTATTGTTACTTGGTATTTTAAATCTTACTGCACAATTTGTATATTGATTTCATTACAAAACACTCACAGCTGTAGTAATGTTTAGGCTGAATCTGGCTAATTCTAATCCAAGTGAACAAAACTAAATAGCATGCTCTGTATTTTATGAATGTGTTATTGTGCCTAGTACGTAGTTGCAGCTTGCCTGCTGATGATTCACTTTAAGGAAACGCGTTCTCACTCATTCATTCTACAGTGCAACTGTTTGTAAAAACTCCAAGCGCATTTATCTTCCATTCCTTGTTCTTCTCTCTGTACACGTTATATTATAGCATGGATCTTCTCCATAAACAACGTGAGTGCCAATATTGTCATTTCATTCTTATTTATTATTTTCCCATTTAATCTTTCTAACACTGTATCTTATAACTCACGCCTTCTTAATAGAAAATACAAAACCAATTTATTTTTCTTTTCTCAGTGCTATAATTATTCTTCTTTCTTCCATCTTGTCAAAACGTCTTACAGCAGAACGCCTCTTTCTCGTCATGGTGTTATCATTGTTTTGCTTTCCTTCTCTTCTTGTTCTAACATGACGCCTTACAGTAGAACGCCTCTTTCTCGTCATTGTTTTGCTTTCCTTCTCTTCTTGTTCTAACATGACGCCTTACAGTAGAGCGCCTCTTTCTTGTCATGGTGTTATCATTGATTTGCTTTCCTTCTCTTCTTGTTCTAACATGACGCCTTACAGTAGAGCGAATCTTTCTTGTCATGGTGTTATCATTGTTTTGCTTTCCTTCTCTTCTTGTTCTAACATGACGCCTTACAGTAGAACGCCTCTTTCTCGTCATTGTTTTGCTTTCCTTCTCTTCTTGTTCTAACATGACGCCTTACAGTAGAGCGCCTCTTTCTTGTCATGGTGTTATCATTGTTTTGCTTTCCTTCTCTTCTTGCTCTAACATGACGTCTTACAGTAGAGCGCCTCTTTCTCGTCATTGTTTTGCTTTCCTTCTCTTCTTGTTCTAACATGACGTCTTACAGTAGAGCGCTCTTTCTCGTCATTGTTTTGCTTTCCTTCTCTTCTTGTTCTAACATGACGTCTTACAGTAGAGCGCCTCTTTCTCGTCATTGTTTTGCTTTCCTTCTCTTCTTGCTCTAACATGACGTCTTACAGTAGAGCGCCTCTTTCTCGTCATTGTTTTGCTTTCCTTCTCTTCTTGTTCTAACATGACGTCTTACAGTAGAGCGCCTCTTTCTCGTCATTGTTTTGCTTTCCTTCTCTTCTTGTTCTAACATGACGCCTTACAGTAGAGCGCCTCTTTCTTGTCATGGTGTTATCATTGTTTTGCTTTCCTTCTCTTCTTGTTCTAACATGACGTCTTACAGTAGAGCGCCTCTTTCTTGTCATGGTGTTATCATTGTTTTGCTTTCCTTCTCTTCTTGTTCTAACATGACGCCTTACAGTAGAGCGCCTCTTTCTTGTCATGGTGTTATCATTGTTTTGCTTTCCTTCTCTTCTTGTTCTAACATGACGTCTTACAGTAGAGCGCCTCTTTCTCGTCATTGTTTTGCTTTCCTTCTCCTCTTGTTCTAACATGACGTCTTACAGTAGAGCGCCTCTTTCTTGTCATGGTGTTATCATTGTTTTGCTTTCCTTCTCTTCTTGTTCTAACATGACGTCTTACAGTAGAGCGCCTCTTTCTTGTCATGGTGTTATCATTGTTTTGCTTTCCTTCTCTTCTTGTTCTAACATGACGCCTTACAGTAGAGCGCCTCTTTCTTGTCATGGTGTTATCATTGTTTTACGATCCTTCTCTTCTTGTTCTAACATGACGCCTTACAGTAGAGCGCCTCTTTCTTGTCATTGTGTTCTCATTGTTTTGCTTCCTTCTTTTCTTGTTCTAACATGACGCCTTACAGTAGAGCGCCTCTTTCTTGTCATGGTGTTATCATTGTTTTGCTTTCCTTCTCTTCTTGTTCTAACATGACGCCTTACAGTAGAGCGCCTCTTTCTTGTCATTGTGTTCTCATTGTTTTGATTTCCTTCTCTTCTTGTTCTAACATGACGCCTTACAGTAGAGCACCTCTTTCTCGTCATTGTTTTGCCTTCCTTCCCTTCTTGTTCTAACATGACGCCTTACAGTAGAGCGCCTCTTTCTTGTCATTGTGTTGTCATTGTTTTGCTTTCCTTCTCTTCTTCTTCTTCTAACATGACGCCTTACAGTAGAGCGCCTCTTTCTTGCAATGGTGTTATCATTGTTTTGCTTTCCTTCTCTTCTTGTTCTAACATGACGCCTTACAGTAGAGCGCCTCTTTTTTGTCATTGTGTTCTCATTGTTTTGCTTTCCTTCTCTTCTTGTTCTAACATGACGCCTTACAGTAGAGCGCCTCTTTCTTGTCATGGTGTTATCATTGTTTTGCTTTCCTTCTCTTCTTGTTCTAACATGACGCCTTACAGTAGAGCGCCTCTTTTTTGTCATTGTGTTCTCATTGTTTTGCTTTCCTTCTCTTCTTGTTCTAACATGACGCCTTACAGTAGAGCGCCTCTTTCTTGTCATGGTGTTATCATTGTTTTGCTTTCCTTCTCTTCTTGTTCTAACATGACGCCTTACAGTAGAGCGCCTCTTTCTTGTCATTGTGTTGTCATTGTTTTGCTTTCCTTCTCTTCTTGTTCTAACATGACGCCTTACAGTAGAGCGCCTCTTTCTTGTCATTGTGTTGTCATTGTTTTGCTTTCCTTCTCTTCTTGTTCTAACATGACGTCTTACAGTAGAGCGCCTCTTTCTTGTCATTGTGTTGTCATTGTTTTGCTTTCCTTCTCTTCTTGTTCTAACATGACGCCTTACGGTAGAGCGCCTCTTTTTTGTCATGGTGTTATCATTGTTTTGCTTTCCTTCTCTTCTTGTTCTAACATGACGCCTTACAGTAGAGCGCCTCTTTCTTGTCATTGTTTTGCTTCCCTTCTCTTCTTGTTCTAACATGACGCCTTACAGTAGAGCGCCTCTTTCTTGTCATGGTGTTATCATTGTTTTGCTTTCCTTCTCTTCTTCTTCTAACATGACGCCTTACAGTAGAGCGCCTCTTTCTTGTCATTGTGTTGTCATTGTTTTGCTTTCCTTCTCTTCTTGTTCTAACATGACGCCTTACAGTAGAGCGCCTCTTTCTTGTCATTGTGTTCTCATTGTTTTGCTTTCCTTCTCTTGTTCTAACATGACGCCTTACGGTAGAGCGCCTCTTTCTTGTCATGGTGTTATCATTGTTTTGCTTTCCTTCTCTTCTTGTTCTAACATGACGCCTTACATTAGAGCGCCTCTTTCTTGTCATTGTGTTCTCATTGTTTTGCTTTCCTTCTCTTCTTGTTCTAACATGACGCCTTACAGTAGAGCGCCTCTTTCTTGTCATGGTGTTATCATTGTTTTGCTTTCCTTCTCTTCTTGTTCTAACATGACGCTTTACAGTAGAGCGCCACTTTCTTGTCATGGTGTTATCATTTTTTTATTTCTTTCTCTTCTTGTTCTAACATGACGCCTTACAGTAGACAGCCTCTTTATAATGCTATTACTATGGGATTCATTATATTAAAATACAATTCTAGACTAATTAACTATTTATTAATTCACACACTGTCATGGTGTTATCATTATTTGGCGTTCCTTCTCTTCTTGTTCTAACATGACGCTTTACAGTATAGCGCCTCTTCCTTGTCATGGTATTATGGAATCAATGGATAGTAGCAACGAATGAATCAACTAACAGAATCTACGATTAAAACAACGAATAGTGCAACTAACAGCAGTAATGAATGAATCAACGAATAGTAACAACTATTGAATCAACTAATAGCAGTAATGAATGAATCAATGTTTAGTAGCAACGAATAAATCAACGAACAGAAACTACGATTAAAACAACGAATAGTGCAACTAATAGCAGTAATGAATGAATCAACGAATAGTAACAACTATTGAATCAACTAATAACAGTAATGAATGAATCAATGTTTAGTAGCAACGAATAAATCAACGAACAGAAACTACGATTAAAACAACGAATAGTGCAACTAACAGCAGTAATGAATGAATCAACGAATACTAACAACTATTGAATCAACTAATAGCAGTAATGAATGAATCAATGTTTAGTAGCAACGAATAAATCAACTAACAGAAACTACGATTAAAACAACGAATAGTGCAACTAACAGCAGTAATGAATGAATCAACGAATAGTAACAACTATTGAATCAACTAATAGCAGTAATGAATGAATCAATGTTTAGTAGCAACGAATATATCAACGAACAGAAACTACGATTAAAACAACGAATAGTGCAACATATATATCAACGAATAGTATCAACGATTGAATCAACTAATAGCAGTAATGAATGAATCAACTAATAGTAGCAACGAATGAATCAACGAACAGTAGCAACGATTGAATCATCTAATAGCAGTAATGAATGAATCAACGAATAGTAGCAACGAATGAATCAACGAACAGTAACAACGATTGAATCAACGAATAGTAGCAATGAATGAATCAACGAATAGTAGCAACGATTGAATTAACTAATAGCAGTAATGATTGAATCAGCGAACAGTAGCAACGAATGAATCAACGAATAGAAGCAACGATTGAATTAACTAATAGCAGTAATGAATGAATCAGCGAACAGTAGCAACGAATGAATCAACGAACAGTAACAACGATTGAATCAACTAATAGCAGTAATGAATGAATCAATGGATAGTAGCAACGAATGAATCAACTAACAGAAACTACGATTAAAACAACGAATAGTGAAACGAATATATCAACGAATAATAACAACGATTGAATCATCTAATAGCAGTAATGAATGAATCAACGAATAGTAGCAACGAATGAATCAACGAACAGTAAGAACGATTGAATCAACGAATAGTAGCAATGAATGAATCAACGAATAGTAGCAACGATTGAATTAACTAATAGCAGTAATGAATGAATCAACGAATAGTAGCAACGAATGAATCAACGAACAGTAACAACGATTGAATCAACGAATAGTAGCAATGAATGAATCAACGAATAGTAGCAACGAATGAATTAACTAATAGCAGTAATGAATGAGTCAACGAACAGTAACAACGATTGAATCAACTAATAGCAGTAATGAATGAATCAACGAATAGTAGCAACGAATGAATCAACGAACAGTAACAACGATTGAATCAACGAATAGTAGCAATGAATGAATCAACGAATAGTAGCAACGAATGAATTAACTAATAGCAGTAATGAATGAATCAACGAACAGTAACAACGACTGAATCAACTAATAGCAGTAATGAATGAATCAACGAATAGTAGCAACGAATGAATCAACGAACAGTAACAACGATTGAATCAACGAATAGTAGCAACGAATGAATCAACGAACAGTAACAACGATTGAATCAACTAATAGCAGTAATGAATGAATCAACGAATAGTAGCAACGAATGAATCAACGAACAGTAACAACGATTGAATCAACGAATAGTAGCAATGAATGAATCAACGAATAGTAGCAACGATTGAATTAACTAATAGCAGTAATGAATGAATCAGCGAACAGTAGCAACGAATGAATCAATGAATAGTAGCAACGATTGAATTAACGATTAATAATTTCGACGAATTGTAGCACTAATGATGATTAGCTTCTACAGTAGAAAATCGTTTTAGTAAGTTGAATTAAAATTTAATTATAAGTTTTGAATAAATGACAAAGTATCAACATAAATTTTTCTTTAGTATTTAATTTTACATTTTGCTGACTAACTGCTCATTTCGGCCCAAATGACTGGGACTGGGACAAATGACTGAATATGGGACTCAGCATTCCCATATTTTTGACGAAATCAAAAGTAGGAAGTTTCGGAAAAGTCATTTGTAAAATAATTTTCACAAAAAAGACAGTGTAACACAGTACCTAAATGTGTATTGTGCAGTATGCAGTGATAAGCTCCGATATAATATTTATGGAACAGAATATTTTAAGAAGAGTTTGATTTGATAACATTGAGATAAACATCTCCTAATTTGATTTAATAAATTTGAGGTTTTTAATCATGTTTACACTTGCAGAGGTTACTGTTGAATAAATGCGGTTGACTTGCGTGTCAGGTACAACTATTTATTTATACAGGAGTTTCATGAAAAAAATAGTAAAAAACTTGGTGTACCCCTCACGTCTGTCATATTCGACTAGAACAAGGAGTTGGCTTACAGTTTTGATTTTTAAAAACCCGAGGCTTTGGACTATGAAAGTAAGGACAACTATATATTTTTTCTGAGATGGTCCATATTGAGTTACAATAGAATGCTATTAATATTAAGGAGGAGACTAAAATATTGACTTACGTTTATACACCGCTTATTTAACTACTTAGTCAACATAAGGGTAATTATTTGAAATTTGGAAGATTGTTTTGCAATGTTAATTCGATTTAATTTGGGTATTTCAGCTGTAAATGTTTTCATTCCTGACTTGTGAGAGATTGTAACTGTAGTAGGGGCTAGGGGTTTTCATGTTTTTCTTACAATTAAATATGTAATAGTGTGTAATTGTTATGTTATAATATCTTTTTTAAAATATTTTCTGACGTTACCCATTTTAGTGGTTGGTGCAATGTTTTATACTTATAGGACTATTTCATGTTGCCATGTATATTTGTGAATTATTGTTGGTCATGCATTGTAGGCCTGAAGACTATAACGTATAAAATAATAGTTACACCCGGCTTCCAAGTCAACCACATTTATTTAACAATTTTAGTTTTTGTTTTCCTTCACGCGTCATAATACAAATTCCGGTTGTGCTCGATGCTTTCATGAAGCATCAAATTAGTACCTATATCTCATTTCGGGCTGTCATCTTTTCTATCATTACATTTTGTTTATTTGATATACTTCGTGAAGAATTTTCATTGTCTTTCATGGCTTTAATTTCATCGTAGATGTGAATCTTTAAGTAGGTAAAACGACGTTGGTAACTAGTTTTATAATCATACTATAGCAGGTGTTATTATTATTATTCTACAGTTACTTAGGAGTCTTTTATTCTTTCAGGGTTAGGTCAGACCCAGAATAATCCTTTACTTTTAGAAGTTATTGTGAAATGTGACACTGTAATCCGAAATCTGTGAAGTGCGTTCTTCGCTCATATTAAATCCATGTACGACTCTGGAACATTTACAAAATGCATTCGAGCACAAATAATCACGAACAGCTGGTCAGTGGTATCCCCGTTATGAAAGAAGTAAGGTATCGGCAAAAGAGGGGCTCCCCTCTCCCCTCCTGGATTACGTCATACAAGCCCGAGGTAGTTTATTACAACAGTAGATAATATCCACCAGGCAGTGCTTGGTTCGTTGTGGACACAAGATCCAGTTAGCAATGGCGGCTACCCAAACAGCTGAGCTGTGTTGTGTGTTTGAGTAGAGCCGTTGTCAGTGGATTTTAGAGTTTTATTTTTAACGTGAATTTTATTTTGTTGACACGTTTTTGTGAAGTGTTTGGTGTCCAGATGTAGGTGAAGGTTTCAGTGTGGTGTGTAGTTACCTTCAAGCCACAACAGTGTTTGTGGCGTTGTTGTTTCTTCTGTGTCTGTTTTATAACCTTCAAATGTTTTACTCCTATTGAGATTGTTTTGTTCAGCGTAGAGGACACATTCCAAATATTTTATAAATAAACAACAACCTGTCATTTATAATTTATTATAAATCGGGATTCAAACAACAATAACAGATACTTGTCAATTTAAATAGATTGGTTAGAATATATAATCAGCTTATTTATAGTAAAATTGCTCTTACATTTTGCCCTAATTTTATCACTGGGGTTTTATTTTAACAACAACAATACGAAAAATTAAATAAAATTAACTTAAGTAATACTAATAGTGTCAAAAATACCCACAATTCTTTTAAATTTTTTGCTAAGTTTTTAAACGCATTGTACTTGAAAAAAGATATTATTTAACAAAGTATCTGCAGGTATTTAACACTTAATAGAAGTGGTTTCATTGTTGTCTCAATTACAGATAACTTCACAAGTGTTGACGGTCACTTATGTTTTAAACAGTTTTAACTCATACTTTTTTTTAAATAGCGTTTTAAAAATTCTAACTTGAAGATAGGAGTAGTATTGTAGAAGTGGGGAGGGGGACAGGAAACGGAAATTGTAAACATGATTGTAGACGCGTATCTCTATGCAAAATGACTCGTATTAATAAAATTGTAAATGAATATGAACAGTCGAACAGTCATTCTAATGAGTGTATGAGTTCATGTGCGTGATATGACGCGATATGGGTTCAGTTTCAAAGCAAGTTAATTGTAATTAACTCTTCATTTTCCCATATTTTATTATCGTCAATTTGTTCCCTGACTACTGTAGCCTCCGTCCCAACATCCATTCTGTCTAGAAGAAGAATCCTCAGCCTGATTCTGTCAAGAATCTCATCTAACTTGATTACTCTTATAATTTTACTCTTCCTTAACAAAACACCTGAGCTAAAAACAACAAGTAAAACTTGTTAGATATCTGCTTCTTACCATTTGTTTATTTACACGAACTGCGGCGTTCTGGCTTTGACAAGTAAAGTTCCCTATTAAACATCGGGTTTCGTCGTGAGACACCAACGTACATGCGATCCCACATTCGTATTATGTTGCTTCCAATACGAGTTGACCTTGACCATAAGTGTTTTACATACCTGGCATCAATTTATATTTTATCACAACTGTGTCTTCCCCACTTAAATAGTTCCTGCTAGGAAAGGATGAATCCAATTATTATCATTAGTTGATGCAGGAAATGGATGAGGGACTTCTGAAATTCGGGATATACACGGGTTTAGAGTGTATGCTACTGTATAGTGCGGACAACGTAATTGTGAACTTGCTCTTGAGAGGCTACCACTTTTGAAAACATGTTACTTATTCAAGAGTGCGCTATACATCAATAGCTTTATTACAACAGCCGATATGTCTATACATATTGCAACATTGTTTGTTACGTCATACCGCATTTGTACGGAAACTGATGGGGCTAGTAGTTTTATAATTACCAAGAGTGTTTTTACAGTCCTTGTCATGGGTTGAGGAAAGCTTTTATACTGACCTTCTGCTCCCCGTCTCGCCTACTACGATCTCTCAAGGGGAAGTGCACGGTTACGTGGTCCGCACTATACTCTCAAACCGCATGTAACGGCTCCTCACGTTGTGCTCACCCTTGTTGCTGAGACAGAGGCGCGGTTAAACTTTTGTGAAGTCAGCACATGCGCAGTTTAACTTCATGCCCGTCATGAAGTACGGATGTTCTTCCCCAGACACAGAACGAAATTTGTATCAGTTTTAACTACATACATTTTTACAAATTAAATTTACGAACGGTTTATCTTTGAAAATTTTTAAACGAGTTTTTTCTGATTATTTATTGGGCCGAATTGGTAGCTTTATGTTGATGGTTTAGTTGTTGGGCAGAGCCAAAGATCGCAATGTTGAGAGTGTATAGTTTTTCAGCTGATCTGAAATTTTCAAAAGTCTACCGTGGAGTGGCAGTTGGTGCTAGTGTATGAGAAATTTTTTCGAGTGTTTACTTGTAAAGAAAGTTATCAGACACTTGTGATAAGAGAGCGAGAGCGGGACTGCTCGCAATCATTCTAAAGGAGGGACGGGAACCAGAACCACTTGACATGTCGTCCAGCAAGGTCCGGCCGCAAAAAAAGAGCCTCAAAGTTAGGGTGAGTGTTCATTACAATTTAAATTGGAAAACATTCTGTAACATATTTTTTAATATTTGTTTTGTATTTTACGTGTACAATATTTTGTACATTGCGACATGGTCGATTGCACACAGCTATTCAGTGCAAAGTACCTATTTAACCCGTACCCTTTTTTCCGTAACTGATTCATAATAAAATAATTTTTCAGCATTTAAATATATTGGTTTAATCTTTGACGATTTTCCATAAAAACTCAATAAAAAATTGAAGGTATATAGAGCAGTCAAATAAAGGGCCAATTTTGTCTTTAAATGTTACATCGTAGATGTTATCCGAGTAAACCAGCATAAATGGTTTTTTTATTTAATTATATTTGGATTTTAAAAGTGTTTATTAAACAAATCGTGTCTTTTGTTACTGATCAAAAGAACATTAAAACTATCATCGCCGGAAGGGTAATGTCCGTCGAATGCGACAGGTAAGGAATTAGAGTGTAAAACATTTTAAAGAAACAATTATTTTATTTATCAATTGGGTATTCTAAAGTATTTGTTTTTAAAGTATCAATTGTTTTTAAAGTATTTGAGGTAGAAAAAACTTTAAGTAAGAGCCTGCAGCTTATTTCGGAGTAAAATTGAAGTAACATAATAACATGTTTTAAATTGTAATCACATCAAAATCTGCTTTTGAAAATTATGGACAGAGTTTTTCAAATTGATAAAACTAATTATTAAATATTTTAATACCTAGAGCCTACATTGTTTTTTAGGGCTATTGACATTAGCTCAATATTTTATTTTTACTAGCATCGTCTGAATTTTGAATAAAAAAATTAAACATGTGTCAGAGAGCATCGTTAACGATTAAACATTTAAACCATATGTTTATGTTGTGGAAATAAGGTTTAAAGTTTTTCTCTCCTGATATATATCTTGTACAAATTTTCAATCGGTAATAAAATAGTTCTACTTATCCAATCAAGTTCATATAGACTTTTTTAAATCTATATTGGATGACAATTGGTGTTAATACAGTTTTTTCAAATTATTATTAAATAGTTAAATTTAAAAACTTAGGGGGGGTCCAGCCGGATTCGAACTGTGAATCTTCATGTTCAAAGTCTAGCGCACTTTCTCACAAGGCCAACTTTCCAATACCTAGAATAGAATTTCTAAAAGACATATATGTAGTTATAAAATTAAAAGTACTAAAATAAATTTATTCTTTGTTGACCTCAGCAGTAATATACTTAAAAAATTTTTTTCTAATTATTTGTTTTACATTGATGCAAGTTAACCAATTCGTAAGTTCAAAGTATATACATTTTCTCTTTTTAATGCTGAAACATTCGGGTGTTAGAGCGATCTATTTTCCAAAAGTGATCTTTTTTAAATATTTTACTTTATTTTACTTGTTTAAATTGAAATTCTGCTAAGTTATTTTTAGTACAACTCTTTCTTAGCATCCCCAATGTAGTTTCCAATACATCTTTAAATAGAAAAATGAAATTAGTTGTTCAGAATAAATAAGACACACAACCTCTAACAACATATATTTTTACTCTAGCCTTATGTATATTTCGGCTACAAAGTAACCATCCTCACAGACGTGACAATTTTATAACTGAACATACTGTTCAAGTTCAGGGGGCTGTTGTTCAGAGCTCAAATTTGTTGATTCATATGCTTTTTTTTATTTTTGAGATAATAGAATCCCACAAGTGTCTCTATAAAGAGTGATGGCTGAGCAGAAGAGTGATAGACCACCATTGCTTGGCCGTAGTCACGAATGTTTGGTATTAGGCCTACTTCTACGAAAGGCTTCAATAGACCAAGAGTAGTTAAATAAAGTTTTGAGTTCAAGGCTGGACGTTTCGGCGGCAGTTTTTCAGTTTTACCCCTTTAAATGGTGTCATATTGAAACGGAATAGACGGTAAGTAATATAGGTATTTTATTGATTGTGCAAAGGATGTAGTCGAGGAAAATCCCGTTTATAATTCATGGCATGATTCCCTAATTTGCCCTTGAAGGGGCCGGTCCCTTTGTCCTTTGGTACCTTCAAGTTTTGGCAGGCTTTTACTTTCGCTACTGTTTAAATTGGCAATTAAAACTTGACTCACAAAACCTCCCAAATTAATAACATCTTAATTGTTTTTCCGCTGGAAGCAGCTCCAAAAATGTTGCTTCTCTCCAGCTTAATGAATTTCAGTCAGGCCTATACGAATATGCTGAACACTTGCAGAACAAAAGGCGTTTTAGGAAATCATTTTTGGTTTGCGAAATTTCGTGATGTATTTTAATATTAGGTATGTCGCACACATTCCACATGACGTCAGTAAAGGTTTACTGAGGGTTGTAAGAAATTTTCGACCGCCTGTTATTTGATAAAGCACCAACAATTATGAATACACGTTTTTCCTAACAACAGCAAATAACAATAAATAATTCTCTAATTATATTAGTTTTCATCAACATGTTTTAGAATAGAAAAATAGTCCATGCTCAGGATTTGCTATCTACTGTAGACTTACATTGAGGAATAGACGTATTTTATTTAAACAATGTATTTGAACCCGAGTAGATGAATAAAAAGCATTTGATTAACGATTGAAAATTTGAACAAGATAGGCTATATATAGGCAGAAGGAATTGAATAAATAATTACATTTATAATTACTATGAAATTCTTTTTGCCAAGGTTTATACTTTACTTATACAAAATGAAACGTACCAATCGTGCTGTACCAACATAGCCTTGTTGTAAAAGGAACGCACCCATGCATTCTCTAAAATACGTAGGTTAAACCTAACCGCTATAGTTACAAATAAATAATTCTGTGCAAGTTATATGTACATAACTGGCGAGCACTCTCTGCTTGACTAAATATGTTAATGTATAAGTATTACACATTGTAAGTTTTAGTTACAGGAATAATTAGCTAAAGGTAATGGTGTATACGAAACGTAATTCTAGTTTACAAATTATTACAAACAATCATTAGGAGTGACACAATAACGTTCTTTTTTCAAGGAATTCAAGGAAGAATCCGAAAACTCGGGTAAAAGTTACCTGAATATAATAAACAATATAATAAATAATATAAATACCTAAATATGAACATTTAACAGAGTTTAAATATAATAGTTTAAACAAAATTTTTGTTTTGTACATAAGGTAGTAAGTAATGCACTGAAAACCATCGGCGTTAGGTAAGGTCAGCGCGGGTGAGTGTGTGCGCCCGAGTCGGCGCGAGGGTCGTATCCGAGTCTGGTTGACTTACAATCTTCACTATCAAAACAAGTTGTACTCTATTTGCACCCTCATGCAGACATTGGTCTTTCACTGAGAGCTTTGATGAGTTTCATTTTATCATAATCTAGAGCATAATAACGGAGTGTGTATAGCTGATCTGTCGAAATGGCTAAATAATTAACCTTTGTCCAAGCTATAAAATTAAAGTTTGCAATTACTAAAGCATTGAACAAGGAACGTAAGCGTCTATGTAGGGAGTGGAGTTCGACAAGTAGCGTAATATACTGGGGAAAACAAAAGGCGGCGCAAGTTCCTAACCCCACACAAAAATCGAAAATCAAATATAGGCCTACGTTACAAGGGGAAATTCAAAAATCCCGATACTTTTTGAACAGACCTCGTGTTTGTGTGTGTGTGTGTGTTGGCTTGGAGTATAGCCAGGCCATTGCACTCACAGGGCACATGAGACGATGTAGTACGATTACGCAGTGGAATCTGTGAGCAATGCTACGGTCTCAGAAAGTAATGTTACACGGAATATTTTCCCCGGACAGATAGTTAAAGCAGAACTAAAACTAGTAATTAAGTAATACCAAGGCTAAAAATTTAAACTAAAATTAATGAACTGATACATCTAGACTAAACAGATTGACTGTGAATGGAAGATTAGGCTGAAATTATATAATTAAAAATAGGAAGATTAAAACTGGTTAGGTAATATAGCAAAAAGTAGAAAACAGTAGACAGTATAATCTGTATAATGTAACCTGTCATGTGGATCCTCAGATATGTTGGCTGGATCGGATGTGCCTTATTTTTGTCAGCTGTTTCCTTAACTGTCATATATACTAACACACCCAGTAAATTAATTAACGCTACCATTCGTGATGCGCATGCACCAACGAGACTAAGATAAGTGGCGCGCACTTACCCGTACTGAGGTAAAGCATAGGTGCTGTGTCTCTTCAGCTGTCACGTTCTTCAGCTATAACATTTACAGGACAGTGTGACCCCGCTTAGTTACTTTCCTAAACGTTCACTATAATAAATTCATTGTTATTATTTTATTGGCCTGTTATTCTGCCTCAACACCAGTCGGTCTTTACATAGGTTAAGTACAGGAAACGTTGAGTCAAAGATGCGGGCGCTACAATCCATTCAGATAGAAACCCTTTCTTACAATATTATAGATGTTTGAAATGATATTCCTATATTTAAATCCATGTGGCAACACTGCGGCTGCTTATGGTACATTATATCTCATTGCAAGTTCTGTAATTTCAGTGTGAACTGTAATGCCTACTTATCCCCGGATAGGAAATACAAGCATCTCAGTAACTCCGGTGTTCATTAAAAGTGCAGAAAAGGACACTATTTACCCATCTGAATCTTTTTTTTCCTAATTTATAGTTACATAGAAAAAGTGTGATTTTTTATTCGTAGAATCCTTCTATCGTTACTTATCCCTTCCTGATATGGGGATGTAGTGCCATAGCCCCCGTCTATAACCCCGAAATGCGATCCTCCCTTCCCTTGTCATGATCCTTTCCTTTATAAACTTATGACACTTAACCGAACGTAGATTCTTTTTATAATTACTTATCCCTTCCTGATATGGGGATGTAGCGGCATAGCCCCCGCCTATAACCCCGAAATGCGATCCTCCCTTCCCTTGTCATGATCCTTTCCTTAATAAACTTATAACACTTAACCTAACCTAGATTCTTTTTATAATTACTTATCCCTTCCTGATATGGGGATGTAGCGGCTTAGCCCCCGTCTATAACCCCGAAATGCGATCCTCCCTTCCCTTGTCATGATAGTTTCCTTTATAAACTTATGACACTTAACCTAACCTAGATTCTTTTTATAATTACTTATCCCTTCCTGATATGGGGATGTAGCGGCATAGCCCCCGCCTATAACCCCGAAATGCGATCCTCCCTTCCCTTGTCATGATCCTTTCCTTAATAAACTTATGACACTTAACCTAACCTAGATTCTTTTTATAATTACTTATCCCTTCCTGATATGGGGATGTAGCGGCTTAGCCCCCGTCTATAACCCCGAAATGCGATCCTCCCTTCCCTTGTCATGATAGTTTCCTTTATAAACTTATGACACTTAACCTAACCTAGATTCTTTTTATAATTACTTATCCCTTCCTGATATGGGGATGTAGTGGCATAGCCCCCGTCTATAACCCCGAAATGCGATCCTCCCTTCCCTTGTCATGATAGTTTCCTTTATAAACTTATGACACTTAACCGAACCTAGATTCTTTTTATAATTACTTATCCCTTCCTGATATGGGGATGTAGCGGCATAGCCCCCGCCTATAACCCCGAAATGCGATCCTCCCTTCCCTTGTCATGATCCTTTCCTTTATAAACTTATGACACTTAACCTAACCTAGATTCTTTTTATAATTACTTATCCCTTCCTGATATGGGGATGTAGCGGCATAGCCCCCGCCTATAACCCCGAAATGCGATCCTCCCTTCCCTTGTCATGATAGTTTCCTTTATAAACTTATGACACTTAACCTAACCTAGATTCTTTTTATAATTACTTATCCCTTCCTGATATGGGGATGTAGTGGCATAGCCCCCGTCTATAACCCCGAAATGCGATCCTCCCTTCCCTTGTCATGATCCTTTCCTTTATAAACTTATGACACTTAACCTAACCTAGATTCTTTTTATAATTACTTATCCCTTCCTGATATGGGGATGTAGCGGCATAGCCCCCGCCTATAACCCCGAAATGCGATCCTCCCTTCCCTTATCATGATCCTTTCCTTTATAAACTTATGACACTTAACCTAACCTAGATTCTTTTTATAATTACTTATCCCTTCCTGATATGGGGATGTAGCGGCATAGCCCCCGCCTATAACCCCGAAATGCGATCCTCCCTTCCCTTGTCATGATCCTTTCCTTTATAAACTTATGACACTTAACCTAACCTAGATTCTTTTTATAATTACTTATCCCTTCCTGATATGGGGATGTAGCGGCATAGCCCCCGCCTATAACCCCAAAATGGGATCTTCCCTTCCCTTGTCATGATAGTTTCCTTTATAAACTTATGACACTTAACCTAACCTAGATTCTTTTTATAATTACTTATCCCTTCCTGATATGGGGATGTAGTGGCATAGCCCCCGTCTATAACCCCGAAATGCGATCCTCCCTTCCCTTGTCATGATCCTTTCCTTAATAAACTTATGACACTTAACCTAACCTAGATTCTTTTTATAATTACTTATCCCTTCCTGATATGGGGATGTAGCGGCATAGCCCCCGTCTATAACCCCGAAATGCGATCCTCCCTTCCCTTGTCATGATCCTTTCCTTAATAAACTTATGACACTTAACCTAACCTAGATTCTTTTTATAAATACTTATCCCTTCCTGATATGGGGATGTAGCGGCATAGCCCTTGTCTATAAAACCGAAATGCGATCCTCCCTTCCCTTGTCATGATCCTTTCCTTTATAAACTTTATGTCCCTTAACCTAACCTAGATTCTTTTTATAATTACTTATCCCTTCCTGATATGGGGATGTAGCGGCATAGCCCCCGTCTATAACCCCGAAATGCGATCCTCCCTTCCCTTGTCATGATCCTTTCCTTAATAAACTTATGACACTTAACCTAACCTAGATTCTTTTTATAATTACTTATCCCTTCCTGATATGGGAATGTAGCGGCATAGCCCTTGTCTATAAAACCGAAATGCGATCCTCCCTTCCCTTGTCATGATCCTTTCCTTTATAAACTTTATGTCCCTTAACCTAACCTAGATTCTTTTTATAATTACTTATCCCTTCCTGATATGGGGATGTAGCGGCATAGCCCCCGTCTATAACTCCGAAATGCGATCCTCCCTTCCCTTGTCATGATCCTTTCCTTAATAAACTTATGACACTTAACCTAACCTAGATTCTTTTTATAATTACTTATCCCTTCCTGATATGGGGATGTAGCGGCATAGCCCCCGTCTATAACCCCGAAATGCGATCCTCCCTTCCCTTGTCATGATCCTTTCCTTAATAAACTTATGACACTTAACCTAACCTAGATTCTTTTTATAATTACTTATCCCTTCCTGATATGGGGATGTAGCGGCATAGCCCTTGTCTATAAAACCGAAATGCGATCCTCCCTTCCCTTGTCATGATCCTTTCCTTTATAAACTTTATGTCCCTTAACCTAACCTAGATTCTTTTTATCATTATTTATTATTTCCTGATATGGGGATGTAGCGGCATAGCCCTTGTCTATAAAACCGAAATGTGACCCTCCCTTCCCTTGTCACGATTCTTTCCTTTATAAACTTTATGTCCCTTAACCTAACCTAGATTCTTTTTATAATTACTTATTCCTTTCTGATATGGGGATGTAGCGGCATAGCCCCCGTCTATAACCCCGAAATGCGATCCTCCCTTCCCTTGTCATGATCCTTTCCTTTATAAACTTTATGTCCCTTAACCTAACCTAGATTCTTTTTATCATTATTTATTATTTCGTGATATGGGGATGTAGCGGCATAGCCCTTGTCTATAAAACCGAAATGTGACCCTCCCTTCCCTTGTCACGATTCTTTCCTTTATAAACTTTATGTCCCTTAACCTAACCTAGATTCTTTTTATAATTACTTATCCCTTCCTGATATGGGGATGTAGTGGCATAGCCTCCGTCTATAACCCCGAAATGCGATCCTCCCTTCCCTTGTCATGATCCTTTCCTTTATAAACCTATGACACTTAACCTAACCTAGATTCTTTTTATCATTACTCATCCCTTCCTGATATGGGGATGTAGCGGTTTAGCCCCCGTCTATAACCCCGAAATGCGATCCTCCCTTCCCTTGTCATGATAGTTTCCTTTATAAACTTATGACACTTAACCTAACCTAGATTCTTTTTATCATTACTTATCCCTTCCTGATATGGGGATGTAGCGGCATAGCCCCCGTCTAAAACCCCGAAATGCGATTCTCCCTACCCTTGTCATGATCCTTTCCTTTATAAACTCTATGACACTTAACCTAGCCTAGATATTTTTTATCATTACTTATCCCTTCCTGATATGGGGATGTAGCGACATAGCCGCTCTCTATAACCCCGAAATGCGATCCTTATGATCTTTTCCTTTATAAACTTTATGTCCCTTAACCTAACCTAGATTCTTTTTATCATTACTTATCTCTTCCGGATATGGGGATGTAGCGGCATAGCCTCTCTCTATAAACCCGAAATGCGATCCTCCCTTCCCTTGTCACGATCCTTTCCTTTATAAACTTTATGTCCCTTAACCTAACCTAGATTCTTTTTATAATTACTTATCCCTTCCTGATATGGGGATGTAGCGGCATAGCCCTTGTCTATAAAACCGAAATGCGACCCTCCCTTCCCTTGTCACGATCCTTTCCTTTATAAACTTATGACACTTAACCTAGCCTAGATATTTTTTATCATTACTTATCCCTTCCTGATATGGGGATATAGCGGCTTAGCCCCTGTCTAAAACCCCGAAATGCGTTCCTCCCTTCCCTTGTCATGATCCTTTCCTTTATAGACTTTATGTCCCTTAACCTAACCTAAATTATTTTTTTCATTATTTATCCATTCCTGATATGGGGATGTAGCGGCATAGTTCCCGTCTCTAACCCGGATGTGATCCTCCTTTCACTTGGCATTTTTTTTCAAAATGTCGTTGGAAACTTTATGTCTCTTAACCTAACCTATATTCCTTCTACCATTCCTTATCCTTTTCTTGTATAAGGATCCAGTGGCTTGCCCACCTAGATGCGACTGTGCCTACGGATTCACGATTCTTCCTCAGTCAAAGATGGATCTTGATAAATCTATGTCCCTTAACTATAACTATATATTTTCTCTCTTACTATATCCCTTCCTTGATACAGGGATCTGGCTGCTTGGCACCTGCGCATACACTTGAGGTGTGACCTTGCTGACGGTAGCAGATATAGTTTTCATTTATCTTTTTAAATGCATCCCGTTATTTGCAATGATGCGTCTAAACATACGTCTCGTTACAGTGGTAACTATTGCTACTCTTAAACATGTAAACAAAGTGTCATTCTTTGGAGCCTAACTTGTTTAGCGACAACGACGAACGTTATCTGCTGTTCCAACTCTGCTCTGATACGCCATTCTGATCCAGAGATAAGATATGTGCCCAGTACGGAATAATGTCCAGAGACACGGGCCTTGTCAGAGGTCGGTCATTCAGCGTGGATGATTCTGTTATTTATTTTCTGTTGTGTGGACGAGAGGTAAGAGATGTGTATTTAGTTGTGTCAGAAATGCTTGTGTTGTTTAAAGCGGACACGGTATTAAGTGGTAGTGTGTGTTTAATTATTATACTACACTACAATAATAAATACCGTATTTTAACTGTACGTAGTACTATAGTAATAGAAAAATGCGAGTGCCCCTGAACGCCAGGTAGTATCACTCACACAAATGCAGAGGATTAGGACGGGCCGTATTCCTTCGGGCGCTCTGTATATTAGCCACGTAGTGGTGCTTCCTTGATCAAACTGTAATTTTTTTAAAAATTGATGTCATACCTCAGAAAGTTTAGCATAAATTAATTCTGCACATCATTACGAGAAAATTGATACCAAACCCTGTACAACTTACTGTCACTGTTCATGAGGGGATAACATGAAATAAAAGTGTATTAACTGTATTGGCATTGTAATACGTTAAAGTGAGTAGTAACTACTAAAGTGAATCATGGGTTGTTTGGTAACGTTTTCTTGTAATTTTAGGTAGAATATTTAACAATAATTACAATATTCAACTTATTAATCACTTAAACAATAGTTTATGACTATCCGAACTTTAAATTTAGTAAATTTGTTAAAACTTACTGAGACAGAACGTTTTCGCTATATGCCAATCTTCACCAGTGTCTTCTGCCTTGTATGTTTGTCTTTTATTTTATTTATGCGGTTTGTTCTGTTTTTTATGTGTGTTTCTGTGTTTAAGTTTATGGATTGTCTGATTATTTTGTCTATGTATTTTGCTAATTTATGTGCAGGAGCATTCTGGTAGTTGATGATGGCTCGGAAGGGGACGTTGGGTTTGTGAATTTTGGGAAGAGCGCAGAGGGTAGGTGCTTTAGGGTGGATTTGTTTTTGTTGATAATGTATTTGGATGTATTAATTAGTTGTTTGATAGTTCTGTGATATTTCTCTGTTGGATCTGTATTTATTTGTACTATATTATTATTTATTATTTAACTATTTTTAGTTAAAATTACTACTTAAAAAATTACTATCCTCTCCGCTCGTAAGGGTGAGTGTGCGTGCGTGCGAGAGAAACTGACCTGGCGTCCAGGGGCATTCGCATTTAGATATTTCTATGGAATACTCTACAAAGACTTACGAATATCTTGGACGTTTAGGTGACTAGGCTATCGCCACTTATATTAGGAATAGTTGAGCTAAGCACGGACTCTTCAGACTTTGGTACTACCTCACGTTGCTACCTTCCAATTGGAGTGGTTATTTTGTGTCCTGGCAAGGTACATGATATGCTTTTGGTTTTACACAAAAGCCAATCTTATCGTCTTGTTTTGCGGTTCCAACCCTTCAGATTTCCCAATTAATGGGCTGGTTTTGCGGATTCATAGCGCGAAATTTAAAACAATTTATTGTCTACCCAATATTTGTAATTTCGAACAGTTTGTATTAAGCAGTTTTCTAGAGAAAACTGGGACTTTAGTAGTTAGCCTGGTTTTTGGAATGTTTATATTCTTTTAACATTGTCTACAGGCAGAAGCCGGGTTTTTGGAATGTTTATATTTTTTTAACATTGTCTACAGGCAGAAGCCGAGTTTTTGGAATGTTTATATTTTTTTAACATTGTCTACAGGCAGAAGCCGAGTTTTTGGAATGTTTATATTTTTTTAACATTGTCTACAGGCAGAAGCCGGGTTTTTGGAATGTTTATATTTTTTTAACATTGTCTACAGGCAGAAGCCGAGTTTTTGGAATGTTTATATTTTTTTAACATTGTCTACAGGCAGAAGCCGGGTTTTTGGAATGTTTATATTTTTTTAACATTGTCTACAGGCAGAAGCCGAGTTTTTGGAATGTTTATATTTTTTTAACATTGTCTACAGGCAGAAGCCGGGTTTTTGGAATGTTTATATTTTTTTAACATTGTCTACAGGCAGAAGCCGAGTTTTTGGAATGTTTATATTTTTTTAACATTGTCTACAGGCAGAAGCCGAGTTTTTGGAATGTTTATATTTTTTTAACATTGTCTACAGGCAGAAGCCGGGTTTTTGGAATGTTTATATTTTTTTAACATTGTCTACAGGCAGAAGCCGGGTTTTTGGAATGTTTATATTTTTTTAACGTTGTCTACAGGCAGAAGCCGGGTTTTTGGAATGTTTATATTTTTTTAACATTGTCTACAGGCAGAAGCCGAGTTTTTGGAATGTTTATATTTTTTTAACATTGTCTACAGGCAGAAGCCGAGTTTTTGGAATGTTTATATTCTTTTAACATTGTCTACAGGCAGAAGCCGGGTTTTTGGAATGTTTATATTTTTTTAACATTGTCTACAGGCAGAAGCCGGGTTTTTTGGAATGTTTATATTTTTTTAACATTGTCTACAGGCAGAAGCCGGGTTTTTGGAATGTTTATATTTTTTTAACATTGTCTACAGGCAGAAGCCGAGTTTTTGGAATGTTTATATTTTTTTAACATTGTCTACAGGCAGAAGCCGGGTTTTTGGAATGTTTATATTTTTTTAACATAGTCTACAGGCAGAAGCCGGGTTTTTGGAATGTTTATATTTTTTTAACATTGTCTACAGGCAGAAGCCGGGTTTTTGGAATGTTTATATTCTTTTAACATTGTCTACAGGCATAAGCCGGGTTTTTGGAATGTTTATATTTTTTTAACATTGTCTACAGGCAGAAGCCGGGTTTTTGGAATGTTTATATTTTTTTAACGTTGTCTACAGGCAGAAGCCGGGTTTTTGGAATGTTTATATTTTTTTAACATTGTCTACAGACAGAAGCCGGGTTTTTGGAATGTTTATATTTTTTTAACATTGTCTACAGGCAGAAGCCGAGTTTTTGGAATGTTTATATTTTTTTAACATTGTCTACAGGCAGAAGCCGGGTTTTGGAATGTTTATATTTTTTTAACATTGTCTACAGGCAGAAGCCGAGTTTTTGGAATGTTTATATTTTTTTAACATTGTCTACAGGCAGAAGCCGAGTTTTTGGAATGTTTATATTCTTTTAACATTGTCTACAGGCAGAAGCCGGGTTTTTGGAATGTTTATATTTTTTTAACATTGTCTACAGGCAGAAGCCGGGTTTTTTGGAATGTTTATATTTTTTTAACATTGTCTACAGGCAGAAGCCGGGTTTTTGGAATGTTTATATTTTTTTAACATTGTCTACAGGCAGAAGCCGGGTTTTTGGAATGTTTATATTTTTTTAACATTGTCTACAGGCAGAAGCCGAGTTTTTGGAATGTTTATATTTTTTTAACATTGTCTACAGGCAGAAGCCGGGTTTTGGAATGTTTATATTTTTTTAACATTGTCTACAGGCAGAAGCCGGGTTTTGAAATGTTTATATTTTTTTAACATTGTCTACAGGCAGAAGCCGAGTTTTTGGAATGTTTATATTTTTTTAACATTGTCTACAGGCAGAAGCCGGGTTTTTGGAATGTTTATATTTTTTTAACATTGTCTACAGGCAGAAGCCGGGTTTTTGGAATGTTTATATTTTTTTAACATTGTCTACAGGCAGAAGCCGGGTTTTGGAATGTTTATATTTTTTTAACATTGTCTACAGGCAGAAGCCGGGTTTTGGAATGTTTATATTTTTTTAACATTGTCTACAGGCAGAAGCCGAGTTTTTGGAATGTTTATATTTTTTTAACATTGTCTACAGGCAGAAGCCGGGTTTTTGGAATGTTTATATTTTTTTAACATTGTCTACAGGCAGAAGCCGGGTTTTTGGAATGTTTATATTTTTTTAACATTGTCTACAGGCAGAAGCCGGGTTTTTGGAATGTTTATATTTTTTTAACATTGTCTACAGGCAGAAGCCGAGTTTTTGGAATGTTTAAATTTTTTTAACATTGTCTACAGGCAGAAGCCGAGTTTTTGGAATGTTTATATTTTTTTAACATTGTCTACAGGCAGAAGCCGAGTTTTTGGAATGTTTATATTTTTTTAACATTGTCTACAGGCAGAAGCCGAGTTTTTGGAATGTTTATATTTTTTTAACATTGTCTACAGGCAGAAGCCGAGTTTTTGGAATGTTTATATTTTTTTAACATTGTCTACAGGCAGAAGCCGAGTTTTTGGAATGTTTATATTTTTTTAACATTGTCTACAGGCAGAAGCCGGGTTTTTGGAATGTTTATATTTTTTTAACATTGTCTACAGGCAGAAGCCGGGTTTTTGGAATGTTTATATTTTTTTAACATTGTCTACAGGCAGAAGCCGGGTTTTTGGAATGTTTATATTTTTTTAACATTGTCTACAGGCAGAAGCCGGGTTTTTGGAATGTTTATATTTTTTTAACATTGTCTACAGGCAGAAGCCGAGTTTTTGGAATGTTTATATTTTTTTAACATTGTCTACAGGCAGAAGCCGAGTTTTTGGAATGTTTATATTTTTTTAACATTGTCTACAGGCAGAAGCCGGGTTTTTGGAATGTTTATATTTTTTTAACATTGTCTACAGGCAGAAGCCGGGTTTTTGGAATGTTTATATTTTTTTAACATTGTCTACAGGCAGAAGCCGGGTTTTTGGAATGTTTATATTTTTTTAACATTGTATATTGGCAGAACATTTTGCGAGTTACCTACATCAAAAACGTAAAGCCAAAACGTTGAATTTGTAACGTTTTAGGTATGACGGGCGATGAACTGCTATTTTCTATAATTTTTTCGGTATTCCCAATGAATTTCCGTATCGCTCGGTATACATATTTTTACTAAAATCGAGCACGTGTTAACGGAAATTAAATACCTAAACTTTTTATATGACGCTCTATTTAGAAGGACGTTAATGGAGGGTGGCATTCCTTTCATTGTTTTCTGTTTTTTGTAAAAGTTATATAAAATATAGTTGCTCATGAGACTGATTTGTTGTGTTAATTTAGATTAGTTACAAATTAACGAATTATAGTTCATTTGACATTAATTATAAATTAGGCTGGCAGCCAAATAGTTTAAGGCTAGTTTCTAAGCTAAACGTTATGAGGAATAGAGAAGAGGGGGAAGATTACAGGGGTGTGGTGCATTATTGGGCTAATTGCTATGATCCGTTGTTCTGATCTTTTGACGCTGACTTAGGTTTTAGCCGATTTAGAGGATTGTAATAGAATTAGGGATGAGCCGATTCCGATTCTCGATTCCAGGAATCGTCGATTCCGATTCCTATTTTGTTAACTATTAAAATATGTGTGTGGAGTAATTTATTAGAAAAATAATTAATTACCAACTATATTTTATTTTTGTATTAGTTAATTTGGATGAATTAAATGATTAAAGTAAACGAAAATATTATTATTTATGAAGCAACAACAATCAAGATCGTAACCATTTCTGGTCGTTTGACATCGCTCGTCTCTCTCTCTCTCTCTCTCTCTCTCTCTCTCACTAGAGCGGGTTCGATACACTCTCCCCCCCCACGTGTCTTACTGCCACTGATTCATAGATGTCAGAACAAAACACACAAAAAGTACAGTAAAAACTCGATTAACCGTCACCGTCAGTACCGTGGCCATGACGGTTGAGCGAATAGACGGATAACAGAAACACTGTATTATTCCTCCGAAACTTTACCTCAATCAATTATATTATAGACAGATATTACTCTCACGGTAATGTAATATATTTCGGAGCGAAAAGAAAATAAACACGATTATAATAGCAAATGAAACTATTTATTACATGATAAAAAGATCCGCACAGTAGCTACAAATGTAGCAAAATAATGTACAGTAATATAAACTTTTTTTTATTTTTTTTTATTTTTTTATTTTTTAACTTGGGAGCGGGTTTGAATTGCCCGAAGCACTGCTACCTTAAGGTATATTGTACTTACCTCCCTGATCTAGTCAAATAACCCCTTCCCTCTTACCAGGTTTAGGAGTCTCCTGACTAGAGTTTTACCTTCAGCATCCACCGAAGCCGTTCCATCACCAAAGAGGTTGAAGCGCCTCTCAGCAAGTACTTCACATCTGTAAATAATGTGTGTGGCCGTCTCGAGTTCCTGCCCGCATAATCTGCACACTGGTTCATCCTTGTAGATACCCATTTTATGCAAATGTTTCCTTAGTCCACAGTGTCCCGTGAGTAGACCTGTGGCTATCCTTAATTCCTGCCTAGACAGATAGATGAGACTCTTCTGCAGCCCCAAGGAAGGTTTCCTAAGGGTTAGCTTACTGTGTCTCATCCCTTCGGCCCTGATCCAGTACTCACAGTGTCTTTCAGCCATCCACCTTCGCACTGTCATCCTGACCATGGATTTGGAAATACCTACCGCAGGCTCCGGTCCAATCAGGGGAGTCGAAGACCCCTCCCTGACCAGCGCATCTGCGGCTTCATTTCCAAGTATTCCCCTATGCCCTGGCACCCAACCTATCATGACTTGATTGTGCCTTGCCAGAGCTTGTAGGTTAATTAGGCACTCCCTGACTATGGCCGAGGTGACCACGTGTCCGTTTAGTGCCTTAATTGCTGCCTGACTGTCGGAGAAAATAGCAATCCGGGTCCCATGTGTTTCCCTTCTCGCTATCTCTCCCAGACAGGCATTTATAGCATATACTTCGGCCTGAAAGACAGAGGTATGCCTCCCCAAGGAAAAAACTAGTTCTACCCTTGGGTTTTTACAATACACCCCCGCTCCAGTGCCGAAGTCCATCTTGGAGCCATCTGTGTACCAGATCTGAGCTCCCGATGTTAATGTCCCTGACCATTCCATCACAGTTTGGTGTACCTGGTCAGGTGCAAACATTCGAGTAATGTGGTCGCTGCCCATTTCCAAGACGGGTTCTTTGACCACGCACTCGATACTCATATGTCCCGAGACATCTGGGAGGTTAGCCCAGTTGCTCGAGTTGCGCAATCTCCATGCCGCTAGCCTCGCCTCTCCCCTAAGGACAAGCTCAAGGGGAGGGAGGTTAAGCATTACTTCCATTGCTGCACCAGGTGTAGTTGACATCGCTCCCAGTGTGCACAGACAGGCCAATCTCTGGATAGAGCTCAGTTTAGCTCTTGTCTGTGCCTGGTTGGCCTTTGTCCACCACACCAGAGCTCCATAGGTAATCATAGGTCTTATCACCCTCAGATACATCCAGTGCATCATTGATGGCTTCAGTCCCCATTTCTTACCCACCATTCTTCTCACAGTCATCAGTGCCCTTTTGGCCCTGTTAACTGTCCTCTCAAGATGTGGGTTCCAGGTGAGTTTCCTGTCCAGAGTAACTCCCAGGTACTTCACCTCCCCCACAAACTCAAGGTATTCACCAAACAAGCGGGGCATCCTGGTCGTCAGATCTTTTCGCTGTCTGGTGAAGTTAATGAGAGCAGTCTTTTTTGGATTTACCCTAAGGTTCTCCTTTTTACACCACTCTTCAATCAGTCGTAGAGGATTTCTGATTACCTCAAGGACTGTATATGGGAATCTGCCCAGGATCAAAACAACTATGTCGTCCGCATATCCTAGACAGAAGTACCCCTGTTCATTCAGGAGTTCAATAAGGTTGTCAACCACTAGGCACCACAACAGAGGAGAGAGAACCCCCCCCCCCTGTGCACAGCCCAGACTTGTCTCCGCCCTTCTGACCTCCCCTGCCACCTCTACAGAAATGCTTCTGTTTGTTAACATGGAACTTATCCAACCACAAGTGGTTGCATCCACTCCATGACGTCTTGCACCACTTACCATCGTCTCCACTGAGGGGTTATTGAAAGCCCCTTCAATGTCGAGGAAGGAACCTATGGCACAACCTTTCTTGGCGATCATTTGCTAAATCCTACCAACCACTTGATGGAGAGCTCCCTCGCAGGATTTCCCCGGTTGATAAGCATACTGGTTCCAATGCAGTGGTTTTATGGCCAAAGCACCCCCCCCTAATATGCCTATCAACCAGTTTTTCAAGTCCCTTAAGAACAAAGGACATGAGTGTAATAGGTCTGTATCCTTTCCCTTCCGATTGGTTACCGGTGGGCTTAGGTATAAAGACCACCTTACTAGCTTTCCAGGCTGCCGGCACATGCCCTAAAGCAATGCTTAGCCTGTATAATTTAGTGAGTACCAGTACCAGCAAATCCATTCCCTGCTGCAGCAGCACAGGATATATCCCATCTGGACCTGGAGATTTGTAGGGTTTAAATGTGCCAATAGCCCATCTTACCCTTTGTGGAGTTACTATCCTCCTTGCCACTTCCCAGTCCTCCCTCTTACCACGTCTTGTGGAGAGTTTGGCAACTGGTTCAGTGTCTGCTCCCCCAAGTTTCCTCAGGGTACTGGAAGGGAAATGTGTTCTGATTAATTCTTCCACAGTTTCCCCTACAATTTTTGTTATATTTCCCAGTGGGGTTCTTAGCATCCCCACCGGGTTAACTGGGTCCTTAGATAGCACTTTATGCAGTCGTGCCCCTTCCCGAGTTTTGTCAATCTCTTGACAAAACTCCTTCCAGGACTTCCTGCGTGCTTCTCTAATTGCCCTGTTGTATTCGGTTAATGTTTTCCTATACTGGTCCCACTCCCCGTTCTTTTTTGCTCTATTAAAGAGTCTCCTGGTGGTCTTCCGAAGTTTGGCTAGCTTCTTGCTCCACCATGACGGATCCCCTACTTTTCTCCCCTCACTAAGAGGGCAGTTATCAGTAAAGGATTCTACTATAGCCTCGCCAACCAATGCGGCAGAGTCTTCTAGCTCTCTCCTCCCACCATACTCCAATCCAGCCTCCTCAATCCGAACTCCCAGGTCCCTCCTGTAGGAGTCCCAGTCTGTTCTTCTTGGATCCCTGGTTGGCCGAAGCATGGCTGGATTTAGAGAGATATCATACCTAATATGTCTGTGGTCAGAAGAAGATGGTTCATCCGACACATGCCAGTTTAGTACATACCTAGCCGTCTGGTTCGATGCCGCCGTAATGTCCAGGACCTCCTTTCTGGCCCTAGTGACAAACGTCGGCTCTTCCCCCTGATTTAAGACTAGTAAATTCTTAGAGCTAAGATAAGCTAAAAGTTCCTCACCTCTAGTGTTGGTACCTGTACTACCCCACGAAGTGTGATGGGAGTTAGCATCCATACCCACCAGCAGCTCCTCATCCACAGCCCCGCAGTGCTCGACCAGGCTCCTCAGCTCTTGTGTTAGTAGAGCCCCCGCGCAGTTAAAGGGGAGATATGCCGTGGCAAGGTTCAGCCTCTTCATCCTCCCCTCCGCCCGCAGCTCCACCGTCACTGCTATTAAGTCCCTGCAGCAGAAGTCCGTTAGTACAAAAGCACTCAACCCCCTCCTAACCAGGATACACGTCCTGGGAACACCGGAGTCCTTATCGTACAACAACTTACCTCCAGATGTCGCCAGCCCGCATATTCGTCCTCCAGAAATCCATGGCTCCTGGATGAGAACCAAGTCCACCTCTCCCCTGTCCAGCATCCTACACACGACAGCACTCGCCGCCCTGCTATGCTGTAGGTTCACTTGGAGGATCTTGATCATTGTTCTGCTTAATTTGCAGTCGCCTGGGTCCGCAGAGCAGCCCCAGGACTAGACATCGTGCTCAACTCTATAGCCACTTCACCGGTTTCTGCACTCGGCAGCTTGACAGCCGCCCCCGCACCCCCAGTGATGGTTGCCGTTGACACATCTGCTACAGACTCACGGTTTGCCGTCTCATTGGCTCCCACTGTCTGTGCAGTCTCGAAATCAATTCTTTTACTTACTTGGTCCATTAAAGTCCCACGAGTATGGGGGAAATAACGGTCGACCAGAGCAGAGCCCCCACTGCCCTGGCAAGACAACATACAATGAGGTTTTGTCTGGTTCCTCAAGGGGATCGTTTGGGACTGCATTTTATACCCTGCAGCCATTCATCCTTCGGCACAATGCCTTCCACCTTGGATTGGGTATTCAGTCACTGACCTTGAAGCACACCCCAAGTTCAGGACATTATTAACTGCTCAGATGAACAGCCTGCTTTACTCTCTTTTTTACAACTGTGTCGTTTGGGTAGTTTCCCGGCCATACTTCACTGTCGCATTGCCCTTGGTTCACCCGGGAGGTGAGAGTAGCATTGTGAGGACTTAATTCCCAACTACCCCAGTCTCCCCGGTCAGAGCACTCGGTTATTTCTACCACGCCCAACCGGTTGACTGACGAGGAGGGATAATTCCTCACCTTTGAACCATAGCCTTGGTCCAGGCCTGCATATTCAGAAACCTTCCGGAATCGTTATTCACAGGTAACCTACATTTCTGTAGGCCGTCCCACTATCCGCCACCTGTGGACCCGCCCGGTTGCTCAGGCCAGCTTGCCGGGTAATATAAACTTACAGGTAAAATAGTTCATGTAGTTGAACTATCAACTATATCACGTGTTATCTAATATGTTTTAAAAATTCCTATTGATAAATCAAGGTCGAAGGTTTTAAGTAGCCTATTACATTGAAACAGAACTTTTAAATGGTTTTGCCGTATGACCAAGATGTTAATTAAATTAATTATTAGAGACCTAGCATGTTTGATTAGTAAAATGCTCGGAAGAGATCGTTTTTTTTTTTTTTTTTTATTTTTTTTTTATTTTTTTTTTTATTGCTTAATATTGTATACCTACCAGAATATAAAATTCTGAAGACTTGACTCAGAAGTCTAAAAGAATTCTGTGACTCGTCTTGCCCAGCAGATGCGGTAGTGGAAGAGAGCTTTATCACGATCTACTCTCTGTTCAGCATGTGTTTGCAGCAGCGAGTGGTGAACTGTTCACGTGAACATGACGATTTCGGCAACCCTATTGGCTGAGTGACCACGTGACAAACCGAAATGTCCTGCCGCCCGATTAACAGTTAGTCTGGAAACGTCCAGGGTTACATTTGCTCGTCTGTTTATTGTGCCTGACATTTTTTAGTTGTGAGTGACAGTGGAATAATTTGCGATCGTCGTTTGTTATATTTGTGTTTTTGAGTTTGTGGTGTTGTTGAATTTTAAGGATTAAGTTTTAAGCAATGTCATCATCCGTAAATAAAAATAAACGAGGACAAGTAATACACTCCGGGCAAAGAGAAGTTACTTTACGCCTTTATAAAAATTTAAAGGATGAAAATCCAGAATGCCATATCAGAGACATCGTGGAGAAAGTAGCGATATCTGCAGCAGTTTCTGCTCGAAGTGTTTTTTCAATCGTTAAAGAAAAAAAAGAAACGGGTACGCTCAAGTCTCTTGCCAAAAAGAAACCCGAAACCAAAACTATTTATAACAATATGGATGACTTTTTGAAAACAGCTATAAGGAGAAAAGTACATGAGTTATTATTTTAAAAACGAACTTCTGACTTTAAATAAAGTACTACACTTAGTTAATACCGACGAACAGTTAGGCTTACCTAACCTAAGACGAACCACTTTGTTTCACATATTAAAAAACCTAAACTTCAGGTATGAGATTAAGTGTACCGGTGTAAGACGTAGCCCTGATTGCCGATGCATGATTGTGAACCGGACTCATAGCTTACCGTCCCTTGCACGTGTAAGACTCGTGATATTGTTTACATCTGCTGCAAACACATTCTGAATCAACTTGTAGAGAAGGTTTGATGTAAACGTGTTTTTGAGATAGTGGGCACCGAGTGAGATTGATGGAAATGGGGAGGGATTAAGTGTTATCGCATCGGCGTTGTAATGAACGAACGCTATGGGCGAGACTCGATGGTTTTCAGCTCGATGCCGATGTTTTTGCTCTGTTATAAATACACGTGTTTACGCTTACACGTTGAAGCTACGAGTACAGTAGGAAGGCAGTAGTCGGAAGACTGTTGTAAATTTCGATAGGCTATCTATCAAACAAGTTGCCAATCAGTTTTGGTATACTGTGAAGCGAACGCTCATATTTATCGCTGAACGAGAAACAGTCTGAGCTTGACATAAATAAACCAGCAACGATACTTTATGGCACTGCCATATCGGGGTTGGGACGTATTGTAACTACTTATTAAACAGTCTGAGCTTGACATAAATAAACCAGCAACGATACTTTATGGCACTGCCATATCGGGGTTGGGACGTATTGTAGCTATTTATTAAACAGTCTGAGCTTGACATAAATAAACCAGCAACGATACTTAATGGCACTGCCATATCGGGGTTGGGACGTATTGTAGCTACTTATTAAACAGTCTGAGCTTGACATAAATGAACCAGCAACGATACTTTATGGCACTGCCATGTCGGGGTTGGGACGTATTGTAACTACTTATTAAACAGTCTGAGCTTGACATAAATAAACTAGCAACGATACTTTATGGCACTGCCATATCGGGGTTGGGACGTATTGTAACTACTTATTAAACAGTCTGAGCTTGACACAAATAAACCAGCAACGATACTTTATGGCACTGCCATATCGGGGTTGGGACGTATTGTAACTACTTATTAAACAGTCTGAGCTTGACATAAATAAACCAGCAACGATACTTTATGGCATGGCCATGTCGGAGTCGAGACGTATTGTAGCTACTTATTAAACAGTCTGAGCTTGGCATAAATAAACCAGCAACGATACTTTATGGCACTGCCATATCGGGGTTGGGACGTATTGTAACTACTTATTAAACAGTCTGAGCTTGGCATAAATAAACCAGCAACGATACTTTATGGCACTGCCATATCGGGGTTGGGACGTATTGTAGCTACTTATTAAACAGTCTGAGCTTGACACAAATAAACCAGCAACGATACTTTATGGCACTGCCATATCGGGGTTGGGACGTATTGTAACTACTTATTAAACAGTCTGAGCTTGACATAAATAAACCAGCAACGATACTTTATGGCACTGCCATGTCGGGGTTGGGACGTATTGTAACTACTTATTAAACAGTCTGAGCTTGACATAAATAAACCAGCAACGATACTTTATAGCACTGCCATGTCGGGGTTGGGACGTATTGTAACTACTTATTAAACAGTCTGAGCTTGACATAAATAAACCAGCAACGATACTTTATGGCACTGCCATATCGGGGTTGGGACGTATTGTAGCTACTTATTAAACAGTCTGAGCTTGACATAAATAAACCAGCAACGATACTTTATGGCACTGCCATATCGGGGTTGGGACGTATTGTAACTACTTATTAAACAGTCTGAGCTTGACATAAATAAACCAGCAACGATACTTTATGGCACTGCCATATCGGGGTTGGGACGTACTGTAGCTACTTATTAAACAGTCTGAGCTTGACATAAATAAACCAGCAACGATACTTTATGGCACTGCCATATCGGGGTTGGGACGTATTGTAGCTACTTATTAAACAGTCTGAGCTTGACACAAATAAACCAGCAACGATACTTTATGGCACTGCCATATCGGGGTTGGGACGTATTGTAACTACTTATTAAACAGTCTGAGCTTGAAATAAATGAACCAGCAACGATATTTTATGGCATGGCCATGTCGGAGTCGAGACGTATTGTAACTACTTATTAAACAGTCTGAGCTTGACACAAATGAACCAGCACACAAACACACACACACACGCAGGCGCGCGCACACACACACACACACACACACGCACGCGCGCACGCACACTCGCGCAAACACACACGCGCGCACACGCACGCACGCTCTCTTTCTCACGCACGCACACACACACACACACACACACACGCACACACACACGCGCGCACACGCACGCACGCGCGCGCGCGCACACACACACACACACGCGCGCGCACGCACACTCGCGCAAACACACACACGCGCACACGCACTCATGCTCTCGTTCTCTCGCACGCACACACACACACACACACCCACACACACACACACACACACACACATTTACCTAAAGGTTTGCCTTTCTATTGTTTTATGTAACTAGTTTCCACCTTTTTTAAAAACAACGTCAACATTTTGTTCTTGTTCTGCGTATTGTTAACTGTTGTTTGTTATAAATTAAAAAATTATAAAGAAAATTACTAAATTATTCATATTTTTATTTATAAGCACTAAATATTATCAGATGAAACATCGATGTAAGTTACTTATCGATAGTCTTGGTCATTGTTGGTATCGATGGCAAGCATAGATGTTTTCCTTACGATTTTTATTCCTAAGCAGCATCCGAGCGAATCCAAGGACGCCGTATCGTCGATGGTAGCCCCGGTTTTTACTTCTGATCCTCCCTTGACAAATCTCTTTTTTCTGTACTAAGTATATGAACAATCCAGTGCAGTGATGGGGAACCTTTTGAATTAGCATAACTAAAAAAGCCATACATTTTTGTATTATTTGCGGGTCAGGTAAACGTAAGAATATTTGTTGTATTTATTTATTAGAACAGGAAAAACAAATAATTACGCTACCAACGGCTTCGGTCACTTTATTCATTCATTTATCTTTAATATAGCCCTTATGGTTAGAATAAGTTGTGAAATCATTACATTTTCCAACCGGTTCAACGCTCCGCAGACATTTTCCCTAATTTTTAATCGTACCAACATTTAGACATATACTTGAGAACTCTCTTGAAATATGTTGAAGTCATTAGGCTTCCATTGCGAAATTATTTCATTCACAACTAGATATGGAAGCTAGATTACTTTAATGGTATAACTTGATTAAATATTTCCGGCTAGTGAAAGCAAGCTAGAAGGTTCAAATGCTTTTCATGCTTCTTACACAAATGTGCTGGCTTTAAGGAAAATATTTTATATTTTCCGTCTAATTTAGCTTTAGTTTTAAAAGGATGCATCTTAACTAAAATTGCCTAGGTAAGACTATTCCTAGTCAATGATCTGATCAAAGTTTGACAGGTAATACTCTATAAAGCGCTCCACAAATCTCAAGGACGTTCCTTCTACGTAGTCATTGGAAGGATGAGAGAAAGTAAAGGCATTGAAGAGTTGCTCTAATATTAAACTCACTGTTATTGTTAAAACTGACAATAGTTACATTAGCTAACTTGGCTCACAGTCCTTCACAGAAGTGGATGCTCCACAAATCTCAAGCACGTTCCTTCTACGTAGTCATTGGAAGGATGACTCCCATCAATGTAAAAGTAGAGAAAGTAAAGGCATTATTCCTAGTCAATGATCTGATCAAAGTGTGACAGGTAATACTCTATAAAGCGCTCCACAAATCTCAAGCACGTCCTTCTACGTAGTCATTGGAAGGATGAGAGAAAGTAAAGGCATTGAAGAGTTGCTCTAATATTAAACTCACTGTTATTGTTAAAACTGACAATAGTTACATTAGCTAACTTGGCTCACAGTCCTTCACAGAAGTGGATGCTCCACAAATCTCAAGCACGTTCCTTCTACGTAGTCATTGGAAGGATGACTCCCATCAATGTAAAAGTAGAGAAAGTAAAGGCATTATTCCTAGTCAATGATCTGATCAAAGTGTGACAGGTAATACTCTATAAAGCGCTCCATATATCTCAAGGACGTTCCTTCTACGTAGTCATTGGAAGGATGAGAGAAAGTAAAGGCATTGAAGAGTTGCTCTAATATTAAACTCACTGTTATTGTTAAAACTGACAATAGTTACATTAACTAACTTGGCTCACAGTCCTTCACAGAAGTGGATGCTCCACAAATCTCAAGGACGTTCCTTCTACGTAGTCATTGGAAGGATGAGAGAAAGTAAAGGCATTGAAGAGTTGCTCTAATATTAAACTCACTGTTATTGTTAAAACTGACAATAGTTACATTAACTAACTTGGCTCACAGTCCTTCACAGAAGTGGATGCTCCACAAATCTCAAGCACGTTCCTTCTACGTAGTCATTGGAAGGATGACTCCCATCAATGTAAAAGTAGAGAAAGTAAAGGCATTGAAGAGTTGCTCTAATATTAAACTCACTGTTATTGTTAAAACTGACAATAGTTACATTAGCTAACTTGGCTCACAGTCCTTCACAGAAGTGGATGCTCCACAAATCTCAAGGACGTTCCTTCTACGTAGTCATTGGAAGGATGAGAGAAAGTAAAGGCATTGAAGAGTTGCTCTAATATTAAACTCACTGTTATTGTTAAAACTGACAATAGTTACATTAGCTAACTTGGCTCACAGTCCTTCACAGAAGTGGATGCTCCACAAATCTCAAGCACGTTCCTTCTACGTAGTCATTGGAAGGATGACTCCCATCAATGTAAAAGTAGAGAAAGTAAAGGCATTGAAGAGTTGCTCTAATATTAAACTCACTGTTATTGTTAAAACTGACAATAGTTACATTAGCTAACTTGGCTCACAGTCCTTCACAGAAGTGGATGCTCCACAAATCTCAAGCACGTCCTTCTACGTAGTCATTGGAAGGATGAGAGAAAGTAAAGGCATTGAAGAGTTGCTCTAATATTAAACTCACTGTTATTGTTAAAACTGACAATAGTTACATTAGCTAACTTGGCTCACAGTCCTTCACAGAAGTGGATGCTCCACAAATCTCAAGCACGTCCTTCTACGTAGTCATTGGAAGGATGAGAGAAAGTAAAGGCATTGAAGAGTTGCTCTAATATTAAACTCACTGTTATTGTTAAAACTGACAATAGTTACATTAGCTAACTTGGCTCACAGTCCTTCACAGAAGTGGATGCTCCACAAATCTCAAGCACGTCCTTCTACGTAGTCATTGGAAGGATGAGAGAAAGTAAAGGCATTGAAGAGTTGCTCTAATATTAAACTCACTGTTATTGTTAAAACTGACAATAGTTACATTAGCTAACTTGGCTCACAGTCCTTCACAGAAGTGGATGCTCCACAAATCTCAAGCACGTTCCTTCTACGTAGTCATTGGAAGGATGAGAGAAAGTAAAGGCATTGAAGAGTTGCTCTAATATTAAACTCACTGTTATTGTTAAAACTGACAATAGTTACATTAACTAACTTGGCTGACAGTCCTTCACAGAAGTGGATGCTCCACAAATCTCAAGCACGTTCCTTCTACGTAGTCATTGGAAGGATGAGAGAAAGTAAAGGCATTGAAGAGTTGCTCTAATATTAAACTCACTGTTATTGTTAAAACTGACAATAGTTACATTAACTAACTTGGCTGACAGTCCTTCACAGAAGTGGATGCTCCACAAATCTCAAGCACGTCCTTCTACGTAGTCATTGGAAGGATGAGAGAAAGTAAAGGCATTGAAGAGTTGCTCTAATATTAAACTCACTGTTATTGTTAAAACTGACAATAGTTACATTAACTAACTTGGCTGACAGTCCTTCACAGAAGTGGATGCTCCACAAATCTCAAGCACGTCCTTCTACGTAGTCATTGGAAGGATGAGAGAAAGTAAAGGCATTGAAGAGTTGCTCTAATATTAAACTCACTGTTATTGTTAAAACTGACAATAGTTACATTAACTAACTTGGCTCACAGTCCTTCACAGAAGTGGATGCTCCACAAATCTCAAGCACGTTCTTCTACGTAGTCATTGGAAGGATGAGAGAAAGTAAAGGCATTGAAGAGTTGCTCTAATATTAAACTCACTGTTATTGTTAAAACTGACAATAGTTACATTAGCTAACTTGGCTCACAGTCCTTCACAGAAGTGGATGCTCCACAAATCTCAAGCACGTCCTTCTACGTAGTCATTGGAAGGATGAGAGAAAGTAAAGGCATTGAAGAGTTGCTCTAATATTAAACTCACTGTTATTGTTAAAACTGACAATAGTTACATTAGCTAACTTGGCTCACAGTCCTTCACAGAAGTGGATGCTCCACAAATCTCAAGCACGTCCTTCTACGTAGTCATTGGAAGGATGAGAGAAAGTAAAGGCATTGAAGAGTTGCTCTAATATTAAACTCACTGTTATTGTTAAAACTGACAATAGTTACATTAGCTAACTTGGCTCACAGTCCTTCACAGAAGTGGATGCTCCACAAATCTCAAGCACGTCCTTCTACGTAGTCATTGGAAGGATGAGAGAAAGTAAAGGCATTGAAGAGTTGCTCTAATATTAAACTCACTGTTATTGTTAAAACTGACAATAGTTACATTAGCTAACATGGCTCACAGTCCTTCACAGAAGTGGATGCTCCACAAATCTCAAGCACGTTCCTTCTACGTAGTCATTGGAAGGATGAGAGAAAGTAAAGGCATTGAAGAGTTGCTCTAATATTAAACTCACTGTTATTGTTAAAACTGACAATAGTTACATTAGCTAACTTGGCTCACAGTCCTTCACAGAAGTGGATGCTCCACAAATCTCAAGGACGTTCCTTCTACGTAGTCATTGGAAGGATGAGAGAAAGTAAAGGCATTGAAGAGTTGCTCTAATATTAAACTCACTGTTATTGTTAAAACTGACAATAGTTACATTAGCTAACTTGGCTCACAGTCCTTCACAGAAGTGGATGCTCCACAAATCTCAAGCACGTCCTTCTACGTAGTCATTGGAAGGATGAGAGAAAGTAAAGGCATTGAAGAGTTGCTCTAATATTAAACTCACTGTTATTGTTAAAACTGACAATAGTTACATTAACTAAATTGGCTGACAGTCCTTCACAGAAGTGGATGCTCCACAAATCTCAAGCACGTCCTTCTACGTAGTCATTGGAAGGATGAGAGAAAGTAAAGGCATTGAAGAGTTGCTCTAATATTAAACTCACTGTTATTGTTAAAACTGACAATAGTTACATTAGCTAACTTGGCTCACAGTCCTTCACAGAAGTGGATGCTCCACAAATCTCAAGCACGTCCTTCTACGTAGTCATTGGAAGGATGAGAGAAAGTAAAGGCATTGAAGAGTTGCTCTAATATTAAACTCACTGTTATTGTTAAAACTGACAATAGTTACATTAGCTAACTTGGCTCACAGTCCTTCACAGAAGTGGATGCTCCACAAATCTCAAGCACGTTCCTTCTACGTAGTCATTGGAAGGATGACTCCCATCAATGTAAAAGTAGAGAAAGTAAAGGCATTGAAGAGTTGCTCTAATATTAAACTCACTGTTATTGTTAAAACTGACAATAGTTACATTAACTAACTTGGCTGACAGTCCTTCACAGAAGTGGATGCTCCACAAATCTCAAGCACGTTCCTTCTACGTAGTCATTGGAAGGATGACTCCCATCAATGTAAAAGTAGAGAAAGTAAAGGCATTGAAGAGTTGCTCTAATATTAAACTCACTGTTATTGTTAAAACTGACAATAGTTACATTAACTAACTTGGCTGACAGTCCTTCACAGAAGTGGATGCTCCACAAATCTCAAGCACGTTCCTTCTACGTAGTCATTGGAAGGATGACTCCCATCAATGTAAAAGTAGAGAAAGTAAAGGCATTGAAGAGTTGCTCTAATATTAAACTCACTGTTATTGTTAAAACTGACAATAGTTACATTAACTAACTTGGCTGACAGTCCTTCACAGAAGTGGATGCTCCACAAATCTCAAGCACGTTCCTTCTACGTAGTCATTGGAAGGATGACTCCCATCAATGTAAAAGTAGAGAAAGTAAAGGCATTGAAGAGTTGCTCTAATATTAAACTCACTGTTATTGTTAAAACTGACAATAGTTACATTAACTAACTTGGCTGACAGTCCTTCACAGAAGTGGATGCTCCACAAATCTCAAGCACGTTCCTTCTACGTAGTCATTGGAAGGATGACTCCCATCAATGTAAAAGTAGAGAAAGTAAAGGCATTGAAGAGTTGCTCTAATATTAAACTCACTGTTATTGTTAAAACTGACAATAGTTACATTAATTAACTTGGCTGACAGTCCTTCACAGAAGTGGATGCTCCACAAATCTCAAGCACGTTCCTTCTACGTAGTCATTGGAAGGATGACTCCCATCAATGTAAAAGTAGAGAAAGTAAAGGCATTGAAGAGTTGCTCTAATATTAAACTCACTGTTATTGTTAAAACTGACAATAGTTACATTAACTAACTTGGCTGACAGTCCTTCACAGAAGTGGATGCTCCACAAATCTCAAGCACGTTCCTTCTACGTAGTCATTGGAAGGATGACTCCCATCAATGTAAAAGTAGAGAAAGTAAAGGCATTGAAGAGTTGCTCTAATATTAAACTCACTGTTATTGTTAAAACTGACAATAGTTACATTAACTAACTTGGCTGACAGTCCTTCACAGAAGTGGATGCTCCACAAATCTCAAGCACGTTCCTTCTACGTAGTCATTGGAAGGATGACTCCCATCAATGTAAAAGTAGAGAAAGTAAAGGCATTGAAGAGTTGCTCTAATATTAAACTCACTGTTATTGTTAAAACTGACAATAGTTACATTAACTAACTTGGCTGACAGTCCTTCACAGAAGTGGATGCTCCACAAATCTCAAGCACGTTCCTTCTACGTAGTCATTGGAAGGATGACTCCCATCAATGTAAAAGTAGAGAAAGTAAAGGCATTGAAGAGTTGCTCTAATATTAAACTCACTGTTATTGTTAAAACTGACAATAGTTACATTAACTAACTTGGCTGACAGTCCTTCACAGAAGTGGATGCTCCACAAATCTCAAGCACGTTCCTTCTACGTAGTCATTGGAAGGATGACTCCCATCAATGTAAAAGTAGAGAAAGTAAAGGCATTGAAGAGTTGCTCTAATATTAAACTCACTGTTATTGTTAAAACTGACAATAGTTACATTAACTAACTTGGCTGACAGTCCTTCACAGAAGTGGATGCTCCACAAATCTCAAGCACGTTCCTTCTACGTAGTCATTGGAAGGATGACTCCCATCAATGTAAAAGTAGAGAAAGTAAAGGCATTGAAGAGTTGCTCTAATATTAAACTCACTGTTATTGTTAAAACTGACAATAGTTACATTAACTAACTTGGCTGACAGTCCTTCACAGAAGTGGATGCTCCACAAATCTCAAGCACGTTCCTTCTACGTAGTCATTGGAAGGATGACTCCCATCAATGTAAAAGTAGAGAAAGTAAAGGCATTGAAGAGTTGCTCTAATATTAAACTCACTGTTATTGTTAAAACTGACAATAGTTACATTAATTAACTTGGCTGACAGTCCTTCACAGAAGTGGATGCTCCACAAATCTCAAGCACGTTCCTTCTACGTAGTCATTGGAAGGATGACTCCCATCAATGTAAAAGTAGAGAAAGTAAAGGCATTGAAGAGTTGCTCTAATATTAAACTCACTGTTATTGTTAAAACTGACAATAGTTACATTAACTAACTTGGCTGACAGTCCTTCACAGAAGTGGATGCTCCACAAATCTCAAGCACGTTCCTTCTACGTAGTCATTGGAAGGATGACTCCCATCAATGTAAAAGTAGAGAAAGTAAAGGCATTGAAGAGTTGCTCTAATATTAAACTCACTGTTATTGTTAAAACTGACAATAGTTACATTAACTAACTTGGCTGACAGTCCTTCACAGAAGTGGATGCTCCACAAATCTCAAGCACGTTCCTTCTACGTAGTCATTGGAAGGATGACTCCCATCAATGTAAAAGTAGAGAAAGTAAAGGCATTGAAGAGTTGCTCTAATATTAAACTCACTGTTATTGTTAAAACTGACAATAGTTACATTAACTAACTTGGCTGACAGTCCTTCACAGAAGTGGATGCTCCACAAATCTCAAGCACGTTCCTTCTACGTAGTCATTGGAAGGATGACTCCCATCAATGTAAAAGTAGAGAAAGTAAAGGCATTGAAGAGTTGCTCTAATATTAAACTCACTGTTATTGTTAAAACTGACAATAGTTACATTAACTAACTTGGCTGACAGTCCTTCACAGAAGTGGATGCTCCACAAATCTCAAGCACGTTCCTTCTACGTAGTCATTGGAAGGATGACTCCCATCAATGTAAAAGTAGAGAAAGTAAAGGCATTGAAGAGTTGCTCTAATATTAAACTCACTGTTATTGTTAAAACTGACAATAGTTACATTAACTAACTTGGCTGACAGTCCTTCACAGAAGTGGATGCTCCACAAATCTCAAGCACGTCCTTCTACGTAGTCATTGGAAGGATGACTCCCATCAATGTAAAAGGATGCATCTTAACTAAAATTGCCTAGGTAAGACTATTCCTAGTCAATGATCTGATCAAAGTTTGACAGGTAATACTCTATAAAACGCTCCACAAATCTCAAGGACGTTCCTTCTACGTAGTCATTGGAAGGATGAGAGAAAGTAAAGGCATTGAAGAGTTGCTCTAATATTAAACTCACTGTTATTGTTAAAACTGACAATAGTTACATTAGCTAACTTGGCTCACAGTCCTTCACAGAAGTGGATGCTCCACAAATCTCAAGCACGTCCTTCTACGTAGTCATTGGAAGGATGAGAGAAAGTAAAGGCATTGCAGAGTTGCTCTAATATTAAACTCACTGTTATTGTTAAAACTGACAATAGTTACATTAACTAACTTGGCTGACAGTCCTTCACAGAAGTGGATGCTCCACAAATCTCAAGCACGTCCTTCTACGTAGTCATTGGAAGGATGACTCCCATCAATGTAAAAGTAGAGAGAGTAAAGGCATTGAAGAGTTGCTCTAATATTAAACTCACTGTTATTGTTAAAACTGACAATAGTTACATTAGCTAACTTGGCTCACAGTCCTTCACAGAAGTGGATGCTCCACAAATCTCAAGCACGTTCCTTCTACGTAGTCATTGGAAGGATGACTCCCATCAATGTAAAAGGATGCATCTTAACTAAAATTGCCTAGGTAAGACTATTCCTAGTCAATGATCTGATCAAAGTTTGACAGGTAATACTCTATAAAACGCTCCACAAATCTCAAGGACGTTCCTTCTACGTAGTCATTGGAAGGATGAGAGAAAGTAAAGGCATTGAAGAGTTGCTCTAATATTAAACTCACTGTTATTGTTAAAACTGACAATAGTTACATTAGCTAACTTGGCTCACAGTCCTTCACAGAAGTGGATGCTCCACAAATCTCAAGCACGTCCTTCTACGTAGTCATTGGAAGGATGAGAGAAAGTAAAGGCATTGAAGAGTTACTCTAATATTAAACTCACTGTTATTGTTAAAACTGACAATAGTTACATTAGCTAACTTGGCTCACAGTCCTTCACAGAAGTGGATGCTCCACAAATCTCAAGCACGTTCTTCTACGTAGTCATTGGAAGGATGAGAGAAAGTAAAGGCATTGAAGAGTTGCTCTAATATTAAACTCACTGTTATTGTTAAAACTGACAATAGTTACATTAGCTAACTTGGCTCACAGTCCTTCACAGAAGTGGATGCTCCACAAATCTCAAGCACGTCCTTCTACGTAGTCATTGGAAGGATGAGAGAAAGTAAAGGCATTGAAGAGTTGCTCTAATATTAAACTCACTGTTATTGTTAAAACTGACAATAGTTACATTAGCTAACTTGGCTCACAGTCCTTCACAGAAGTGGATGCTCCACAAATCTCAAGCACGTCCTTCTACGTAGTCATTATAAGGATGAGAGAAAGTAAAGGCATTGAAGAGTTGCTCTAATATTAAACTCACTGTTATTGTTAAAACTGACAATAGTTACATTAACTAACTTGGCTGACAGTCCTTCACAGAAGTGGATGCTCCACAAATCTCAAGCACGTTCCTTCTACGTAGTCATTGGAAGGATGACTCCCATCAATGTAAAAGTAGAGAAAGTAAAGGCATTGAAGAGTTGCTCTAATATTAAACTCACTGTTATTGTTAAAACTGACAATAGTTACATTAACTAACTTGGCTGACAGTCCTTCACAGAAGTGGATGCTCCACAAATCTCAAGCACGTTCCTTCTACGTAGTCATTGGAAGGATGACTCCCATCAATGTAAAAGTAGAGAAAGTAAAGGCATTGAAGAGTTGCTCTAATATTAAACTCACTGTTATTGTTAAAACTGACAATAGTTACATTAACTAACTTGGCTGACAGTCCTTCACAGAAGTGGATGCTCCACAAATCTCAAGCACGTTCCTTCTACGTAGTCATTGGAAGGATGACTCCCATCAATGTAAAAGTAGAGAAAGTAAAGGCATTGAAGAGTTGCTCTAATATTAAACTCACTGTTATTGTTAAAACTGACAATAGTTACATTAACTAACTTGGCTGACAGTCCTTCACAGAAGTGGATGCTCCACAAATCTCAAGCACGTTCCTTCTACGTAGTCATTGGAAGGATGACTCCCATCAATGTAAAAGTAGAGAAAGTAAAGGCATTGAAGAGTTGCTCTAATATTAAACTCACTGTTATTGTTAAAACTGACAATAGTTACATTAACTAACTTGGCTGACAGTCCTTCACAGAAGTGGATGCTCCACAAATCTCAAGCACGTTCCTTCTACGTAGTCATTGGAAGGATGACTCCCATCAATGTAAAAGTAGAGAAAGTAAAGGCATTGAAGAGTTGCTCTAATATTAAACTCACTGTTATTGTTAAAACTGACAATAGTTACATTAACTAACTTGGCTGACAGTCCTTCACAGAAGTGGATGCTCCACAAATCTCAAGCACGTTCCTTCTACGTAGTCATTGGAAGGATGACTCCCATCAATGTAAAAGTAGAGAAAGTAAAGGCATTGAAGAGTTGCTCTAATATTAAACTCACTGTTATTGTTAAAACTGACAATAGTTACATTAACTAACTTGGCTGACAGTCCTTCACAGAAGTGGATGCTCCACAAATCTCAAGCACGTTCCTTCTACGTAGTCATTGGAAGGATGACTCCCATCAATGTAAAAGTAGAGAAAGTAAAGGCATTGAAGAGTTGCTCTAATATTAAACTCACTGTTATTGTTAAAACTGACAATAGTTACATTAACTAACTTGGCTGACAGTCCTTCACAGAAGTGGATGCTCCACAAATCTCAAGCACGTTCCTTCTACGTAGTCATTGGAAGGATGACTCCCATCAATGTAAAAGTAGAGAAAGTAAAGGCATTGAAGAGTTGCTCTAATATTAAACTCACTGTTATTGTTAAAACTGACAATAGTTACATTAACTAACTTGGCTGACAGTCCTTCACAGAAGTGGATGCTCCACAAATCTCAAGCACGTTCCTTCTACGTAGTCATTGGAAGGATGACTCCCATCAATGTAAAAGTAGAGAAAGTAAAGGCATTGAAGAGTTGCTCTAATATTAAACTCACTGTTATTGTTAAAACTGACAATAGTTACATTAACTAACTTGGCTGACAGTCCTTCACAGAAGTGGATGCTCCACAAATCTCAAGCACGTTCCTTCTACGTAGTCATTGGAAGGATGACTCCCATCAATGTAAAAGTAGAGAAAGTAAAGGCATTGAAGAGTTGCTCTAATATTAAACTCACTGTTATTGTTAAAACTGACAATAGTTACATTAACTAACTTGGCTGACAGTCCTTCACAGAAGTGGATGCTCCACAAATCTCAAGCACGTTCCTTCTACGTAGTCATTGGAAGGATGACTCCCATCAATGTAAAAGTAGAGAAAGTAAAGGCATTGAAGAGTTGCTCTAATATTAAACTCACTGTTATTGTTAAAACTGACAATAGTTACATTAACTAACTTGGCTGACAGTCCTTCACAGAAGTGGATGCTCCACAAATCTCAAGCACGTTCCTTCTACGTAGTCATTGGAAGGATGACTCCCATCAATGTAAAAGTAGAGAAAGTAAAGGCATTGAAGAGTTGCTCTAATATTAAACTCACTGTTATTGTTAAAACTGACAATAGTTACATTAACTAACTTGGCTGACAGTCCTTCACAGAAGTAGATGCTCCACAAATCTCAAGCACGTTCCTTCTACGTAGTCATTGGAAGGATGACTCCCATCAATGTAAAAGTAGAGAAAGTAAAGGCATTGAAGAGTTGCTCTAATATTAAACTCACTGTTATTGTTAAAACTGACAATAGTTACATTAACTAACTTGGCTGACAGTCCTTCACAGAAGTGGATGCTCCACAAATCTCAAGCACGTCCTTCTACGTAGTCATTGGAAGGATGACTCCCATCAATGTAAAAGTAGAGAAAGTAAAGGCATTGAAGAGTTGCTCTAATATTAAACTCACTGTTATTGTTAAAACTGACAATAGTTACATTAACTAACTTGGCTGACAGTCCTTCACAGAAGTGGATGCTCCACAAATCTCAAGCACGTTCCTTCTACGTAGTCATTGGAAGGATGACTCCCATCAATGTAAAAGTAGAGAAAGTAAAGGCATTGAAGAGTTGCTCTAATATTAAACTCACTGTTATTGTTAAAACTGACAATAGTTACATTAACTAACTTGGCTGACAGTCCTTCACAGAAGTGGATGCTCCACAAATCTCAAGCACGTTCCTTCTACGTAGTCATTGGAAGGATGACTCCCATCAATGTAAAAGTAGAGAAAGTAAAGGCATTGAAGAGTTGCTCTAATATTAAACTCACTGTTATTGTTAAAACTGACAATAGTTACATTAACTAACTTGGCTGACAGTCCTTCACAGAAGTGGATGCTCCACAAATCTCAAGCACGTTCCTTCTACGTAGTCATTGGAAGGATGACTCCCATCAATGTAAAAGTAGAGAAAGTAAAAGCATTAAAGAGTTGCTCTAATATTAAACTCACTGTTATTGTTAAAACTGACAATAGTTACATTAACTAACTTGGCTGACAGTCCTTCACAGAAGTGGATGCTCCACAAATCTCAAGCACGTTCCTTCTACGTAGTCATTGGAAGGATGACTCCCGTCAATGTAAAAGTAGAGAAAGTAAAGGCATTGAAGAGTTGCTCTAATATTAAACTCACTGTTATTGTTAAAACTGACAATAGTTACATTAACTAACTTGGCTGACAGTCCTTCACAGAAGTGGATGCTCCACAAATCTCAAGCACGTCCTTCTACGTAGTCATTGGAAGGATGACTCCCATCAATGTAAAAGTAGAGAAAGTAAAGGCATTGAAGAGTTGCTCTAATATTAAACTCACTGTTATTGTTAAAACTGACAATAGTTACATTAACTAACTTGGCTGACAGTCCTTCACAGAAGTGGATGCTCCACAAATCTCAAGCACGTCCTTCTACGTAGTCATTGGAAGGATGACTCCCATCAATGTAAAAGTAGAGAAAGTAAAGGCATTGAAGAGTTGCTCTAATATTAAACTCACTGTTATTGTTAAAACTGACAATAGTTACATTAGCTAACTTGGCTCACAGTCCTTCACAGAAGTGGATGCTCCACAAATCTCAAGCACGTCCTTCTACGTAGTCATTGGAAGGATGACTCCCATCAATGTAAAAGTAGAGAAAGTAAAGGCATTGAAGAGTTGCTCTAATATTAAACTCACTGTTATTGTTAAAACTGACAATAGTTACATTAACTAACTTGGCTGACAGTCCTTCACAGAAGTGGATGCTCCACAAATCTCAAGCACGTCCTTCTACGTAGTCATTGGAAGGATGACTCCCATCAATGTAAAAGTAGAGAAAGTAAAGGCATTGAAGAGTTGCTCTAATATTAAACTCACTGTTATTGTTAAAACTGACAATAGTTACATTAACTAACTTGGCTGACAGTC
>JBAIZL010000099.1:950772-983272 GCA_036971475.1 Prosapia bicincta
ACAACTATGCTAATACAACTATAATAGTTTTGTTTTATTGAGGTACAACTATGCTAATACAACTGTAATAGTTTTGTTTTATTAAGGCACAACTATGCTAATACAACTATAATAGTTTTGATTTATTGAGGAAAAACTATGCTACTTCAACTCCAATAGTTTTGTTTTATTGAGGTACAACTATGCTAATACAACTCCAATAGTTTTGTTTTATTGAGGTACAACTATGCTAATACAACTGTATAGTTTTGGTTTATTAAGGCACAACTATGCTAATACAACTCCAATAGTTTTGTTTTATTGAGGTACAACAATGCTAATACAACTGTAATAGTTTTGTTTTATTAAGGCACAACTATGCTAATACAACTGTAATAGTTTTGTTTTAATAAGGCACAACTATGCTAATACAACTCCAATCGTTTTGTTTTATTGAGGTACAACTATGCTAATACAACTCCAATAGTTTTGTTTTATTGAGGTACAACTATGCTAATACAACTGTAATAGTTTTGTTTTATTAAGGCACAACTATGCTACTACAACTCCAATCGTTTTGTTTTATTGAGGTACAACTATGCTAATACAACTCCAATAGTCTTGTTTTATTGAGGTACAACTATGCTAATACAACTCCAATCGTTTTGTTTTATTGAGGTACAACTATGCTACTACAACTCCAATCGTTTTGTTTTATTGAGGTACAACTATGCTAATACAACTCCAATAGTTTTGTTTTATTGAGGTACAACTATGCTAATACAACTCCAATAGTTTTGTTTTATTGAGGCACAACTATGCTACTACAACTCCAATCGTTTTGTTTTATTGAGGTACAACTATGCTAATACAACTCCAATAGTTTTGTTTTATTGAGGTACAACTATGCTAATACAACTCCAATCGTTTTGTTTTATTGAGGTACAACTATGCTAATACAACTCAAATCGTTTTGTTTTATTGAGGTACAACTATGCTAATACAACTCCAATAGTTTTGTTTTATTGAGGTACAACTATGCTAATACAACTGTAATAGTCTTGTTTTATTAAGACCCAACTATGCTAGTACAACTCCAATCGTTTTGTTTTATTGAGGTACAACAATGCAAATACAACTGTATTAGTCTTGTTTTATTAAGGCACAACTATGCTAATACAACTTCAATCGTTTTGTTTTATTGAGGTACAACTATGCTAATACAACTCCAATAGTTTTGTTTTATTGAGGTACAACTATGCTAATACAACTCCAATCGTTTTGTTTTATTGAGGTACAACTATGCTACTACAACTCCAATCGTTTTGTTTTATTGAGGTACAACTATGCTAATACAACTCCAATAGTTTTGTTTTATTGAGGTACAACTATGCTAATACAACTCCAATCGTTTTGTTTTATTGAGGTACAACTATGCTAATACAACTCCAATCGTTTTGTTTTATTGAGGTACAACTATGCTAATACAACTCCAATCGTTTTGTTTTATTGAGGTACAACTATGCTACTACAACTCCAATCGTTTTGTTTTATTGAGGTACAACTATGCTAATACAACTCCAATAGTTTTGTTTTATTGAGGTACAACTATGCTAATACAACTCCAATCGTTTTGTTTTATTGAGGTACAACTATGCTAATACAACTCCAATCGTTTTGTTTTATTGAGGCACAACTATGCTACTACAACTCCAATCGTTTTGTTTTATTGAGGTACAACTATGCTAATACAACTCCAATCGTTTTGTTTTATTGAGGCACAACTATGCTAATACAACTCCAATCGTTTTGTTTTATTGTGGCACAACTATGCTAATACAACTCCAATCGTTTTGTTTTATTGAGGCACAACTATGCTAATACAACTCCAATAGTTTTGTTTTATTGAGGTACAACTATGCTAATACAACTCCAATCGTTTTGTTTTATTGAGGCACAACTATGCTAATACAACTCCAATCGTTTTGTTTTATTGAGGCACAACTATGCTACTACAACTCCAATCGTTTTGTTTTATTGAGGTACAACTATGCTAATACAACTCCAATAGTTTTGTTTTATTGAGGTACAACTATGCTAATACAACTCCAATCGTTTTGTTTTATTGAGGTACAACTATGCTAATACAACTCCAATCGTTTTGTTTTATTGAGGTACAACTATGCTAATACAACTCCAATAGTTTTGTTTTATTGAGGTACAACTATGCTAATACAACTGTAATAGTCTTGTTTTATTAAGACCCAACTATGCTAGTACAACTCCAATCGTTTTGTTTTATTGAGGTACAACTATGCTAATACAACTGTATTAGTCTTGTTTTATTAAGGCACAACTATGCTAATACAACTCCAATCGTTTTGTTTTATTGAGGTACAACTATGCTAATACAACTCCAATAGTTTTGTTTTATTGAGGTACAACTATGCTAATACAACTGTAATAGTTTTGTTTTATTAAGGCACAACTATGCTACTACAACTCCAATCGTTTTGTTTTATTGAGGTACAACTATGCTAATACAACTCCAATAGTTTTGTTTTATTGAGGTACAACTATGCTAATACAACTCCAATCGTTTTGTTTTATTGAGGTACAACTATGCTACTACAACTCCAATCGTTTTGTTTTATTGAGGTACAACTATGCTAATACAACTCCAATAGTTTTGTTTTATTGAGGTACAACTATGCTAATACAACTGTAATAGTTTTGTTTTATTAAGGCACAACTATGCTAATACAACTCCAATCGTTTTGTTTTATTGAGGCACAACTATGCTACTACAACTCCAATCGTTTTGTTTTATTGAGGTACAACTATGCTAATACAACTCCAATCGTTTTGTTTTATTGAGGTACAACTATGCTAATACAACTCCAATAGTTTTGTTTTATTGAGGTACAACTATGCTAATACAACTGTAATAGTCTTGTTTTATTAAGACCCAACTATGCTAGTACAACTCCAATCGTTTTGTTTTATTGAGGTACAACAATGCAAATACAACTGTATTAGTCTTGTTTTATTAAGGCACAACTATGCTAGTACAACTCCAATCGTTTTGTTTTATTGAGGTACAACAATGCAAATACAACTGTATTAGTCTTGTTTTATTAAGACCCAACTATGCTAGTACAACTCCAATCGTTTTGTTTTATTGAGGTACAACAATGCAAATACAACTGTATTAGTCTTGTTTTATTAAGGCACAACTATGCTAGTACAACTCCAATCGTTTTGTTTTATTGAGGTACAACTATGCAAATACAACTGTATTAGTCTTGTTTTATTAAGGCACAACTATGCTAGTACAACTCCAATCGTTTTGTTTTATTGAGGTACAACAATGCAAATACAACTGTATTAGTCTTGTTTTATTAAGGCACAACTATGCTAGTACAACTCCAATCGTTTTGTTTTATTGAGGTACAACTATGCTAATACAACTGTATTAGTCTTGTTTTATTAAGGCACAACTATGCTACTACAAATCCAATCGTTTTGTTTTATTGAGGTACAACTATGCTACTACAAATCCAATCGTTTTGTAAGCAAGGAATTAGAAGTATGTATGAGTTTAGTACTCCATTGGAGTAACTCCATTTTCAAAACTTCAATCGTACTCTTGAAAAAAGTAGACAACAGAGGAGAATATTGAAGCGTTAGGAATGGCAGAGTACTGTACTCAGAAATATTCCTAACAGAAATAAAGATGTGTATAATAATATTTTCAGGAATTAAAAAATGTTTTCGAAATACATTTATTTCGCAGGTATAAATCAAGGTTTGCATACGTAATACTTATTTTTTATTATTGTAATAATTAAATATGTTTTACATCTTTGAATTGAATTGGATCTCTCATTGTTTTGTCATTTGATATCTCCTTTTTTTAATTCTGCATTCTTTTCTATTACAGGTAAGTGGGCTGTCCTTATTCGAGTAAGTGCATGTAAGTACTAAGTTGACAGGTTATTCTCCGCGCTGCGTTCTTGGTAATGTTGACTTTGATAGAGAAGCTTCTTGTTCACGCCTCTCTGCTGACGAATAAGTCTCAAATTGATGACATTTGATGTTAATACAGTTTCTCCAAATAATTCATTCATTAAATTTAATGAATTCACTTTAGTTTTATAAAACTTTTCATAAAAGGGGCAAGGTATGCAACATACGAGTAGTTATTTCGTCCCATTTGGCATAAAATAAGTGATAAGATATGATTTCATAAAACAGCTGATTTTATGTTGTAGGTTATATGGCAGAACAGCTGTTTTAACGCATAGGTTATGTTACCTTATTTATATTAATTTTAATTATTTAATAAAAAGTATCTAAAATTATAGTTTACTTTGTTGACCTAAGTAGGAGTCCATATATATAATTTTGGAAAAATTGTGGGAGCTTTGAAGGTCGTACAGAGCTGGAAAATGGCTGAAAGTAAAAGTACTGACACGAAGGAGCGGGGAAAATATAGGTTTTTTTCTCAATCTACAAAATTTGTAGTGTTTTGAGGAACTTAAAGTTACAAAAACCTCCATAAGAAATACATTGCAATGAAAAACAGCTGAGTATGATTTTCAAATATTTCAGCTGAGAAACAGAGTACAAATATTATGTTAAAAACAACTGAGTACAAATATTTTAACAGTATTAAAGAATAATTAGACATATGAACTTGGGATCAGGTTTAGTTAGTGGAGTACGTCTTATCGTACTAGATATGTTTGACAAGTGTATTAAATTAGAAATAATCGCTGGTTCTAGAAAAGAAACATATTTTTACCATTATTATTAAATTAATATCAACAGATTAGATCCTAACATGCCATTTCAAAAAAATGAAACCATTTCCTTTAAGACTTACACTTTCAATAACTATAAGTATGGCTTCCATCGACCAAACCTGTTTTTACACATGATCAACTTTGTGTTGCACTTAAGTCCAGTAAAATCTCAAGATGGATTAAAGATACATATTGATAATACGATTGGTCAAAAAAATATCAAATTGAAAACAAAAAATACAGTTATGAGGAAATTCAGTTATGCAAAATTTGAATTATATTAAAATAATTTATATTTAAAAAAATTACCATACAAAACTTTAAAATTTGTTTTAATATGAATAGGGACATTAGCCCCTACAAGCCCCTATGAAGCTGTTTGCCACTTGCGTTGGTGCGCTAAGCAGTTAAGCTATTAATGACCGTCTGAAAGTTACGTGCATTAGTTTTATCATGCAATAACTAAAGCTAAACGATTCCAGTTTACAAGTGTTACCTAATAATGAAGTGATAAGGGACCGGAGTCGCAAAGTAAATAACATCCATATTACTTTGGCCTGGTTCAGTTCCATATGTTGCCAGCGAAGCTCAATGAACAATCAATGTTGTCATATTTATTGAACTTTATACTTCAGTAGATTTGTACTGCAATACTTATGTGAAAAGCAATAGCTGCACTCTGATACAACGGCAGGATGAAGTTCGGCGTAAGGTGATAAGCGGATTTGTACTGCAATACTTATGTGAAAAGCAATAGCTGCACTCTGATACAACGGCAGGGTGAAGTTCGGAGTAAGGTGATAAGCGGATTTGTACTGCAATACTTATGTGAAAAGCAATAGCTGCACTCTGATACAACGGCAGGGTGAAGTTCGGAGTAAGGTGATAAGCGGATTTGTACTGCAATACTTATGTGAAAAGCAATAGCTGCACTCTGATACAACGGCAGGGTGAAGTTCGGAGTAAGGTGATAAGCGGATTTGTACTGCAATACTTATGTGAAAAGCAATAGCTGCACTCTGATACAACGGCAGGGTGAAGTTCGGAGTAAGGTGATAAGCGGATTTGTACTGCAATACTTATGTGAAAAGCAATAGCTGCACTCTGATACAACGGCAGGGTGAAGTTCGGAGTAAGGTGATAAGCGGATTTGTACTGCAATACTTATGTGAAAAGCAATAGCTGCACTCTGATACAACGGCAGGGTGAAGTTCGGAGTAAGGTGATAAGCGGATTTGTACTGCAATACTTATGTGAAAAGCAATAGCTGCACTCTGATACAACGGCAGGGTGAAGTTCGGAGTAAGGTGATAAGCGGATTTGTACTGCAATACTTATGTGAAAAGCAATAGCTGCACTCTGATACAACGGCAGGGTGAAGTTCGGAGTAAGGTGATAAGCGGATTTGTACTGCAATACTTATGTGAAAAGCAATAGCTGCACTCTGATACAACGGCAGGGTGAAGTTCGGAGTAAGGTGATAAGCGGATTTGTACTGCAATACTTATGTGAAAAGCAATAGCTGCACTCTGATACAACGGCAGGGTGAAGTTCGGAGTAAGGTGATAAGCGGATTTGTACTGCAATACTTATGTGAAAAGCAATAGCTGCACTCTGATACAACGGCAGGGTGAAGTTCGGAGTAAGGTGATAAGCGGATTTGTACTGCAATACTTATGTGAAAAGCAATAGCTGCACTCTGATACAACGGCAGGATGAAGTTCGGAGTAAGGTGATAAGCGGATTTGTACTGCAATACTTATGTGAAAAGCAATAGCTGCACTCTGATACAACGGCAGGATGAAGTTCGGAGTAAGGTGATAAGCGGATTTGTACTGCAATACTTATGTGAAAAGCAATAGCTGCACTCTGATACAACGGCAGGGTGAAGTTCGGAGTAAGGTGATAAGCGGATTTGTACTGCAATACTTATGTGAAAAGCAATAGCTGCACTCTGATACAACGGCAGGATGAAGTTCGGAGTAAGGTGATAAGCGGATTTGTACTGCAATACTTATGTGAAAAGCAATAGCTGCACTCTGATACAACGGCAGGATGAAGTTCGGAGTAAGGTGATAAGCGGATTTGTACTGCAATACTTATGTGAAAAGCAATAGCTGCACTCTGATACAACGGCAGGATGAAGTTCGGAGTAAGGTGATAAGCGGATTTGTACTGCAATACTTATGTGAAAAGCAATAGCTGCACTCTGATACAACGGCAGGGTGAAGTTCGGAGTAAGGTGATAAGCGGATTTGTACTGCAATACTTATGTGAAAAGCAATAGCTGCACTCTGATACAACGGCAGGGTGAAGTTCGGAGTAAGGTGATAAGCGGATTTGTACTGCAATACTTATGTGAAAAGCAATAGCTGCACTCTGATACAACGGCAGGATGAAGTTCGGAGTAAGGTGATAAGCGGATTCGTACTGCAATACTTATGTGAAAAGCAATAGCTGCACTCTGATACAACGGCAGGGTGAAGTTCGGAGTAAGGTGATAAGCGGATTTGTACTGCAATACTTATGTGAAAAGCAATAGCTGCACTCTGATACAACGGCAGGGTGAAGTTCGGAGTAAGGTGATAAGCGGATTTGTACTGCAATACTTATGTGAAAAGCAATAGCTGCACTCTGATACAACGGCAGGGTGAAGTTCGGAGTAAGGTGATAAGCGGATTTGTACTGCAATACTTATGTGAAAAGCAATAGCTGCACTCTGATACAACGGCAGGATGAAGTTCGGAGTAAGGTGATAAGCGGATTCGTACTGCAATACTTATGTGAAAAGCAATAGCTGCACTCTGATACAACGGCAGGGTGAAGTTCGGAGTAAGGTGATAAGCGGATTTGTACTGCAATACTTATGTGAAAAGCAATAGCTGCACTCTGATACAACGGCAGGATGAAGTTCGGAGTAAGGTGATAAGCGGATTCGTACTGCAATACTTATGTGAAAAGCAATAGCTGCACTCTGATACAACGGCAGGGTGAAGTTCGGAGTAAGGTGATAAGCGGATTTGTACTGCAATACTTATGTGAAAAGCAATAGCTGCACTCTGATACAACGGCAGGGTGAAGTTCGGAGTAAGGTGATAAGCGGATTTGTACTGCAATACTTATGTGAAAAGCAATAGCTGCACTCTGATACAACGGCAGGATGAAGTTCGGAGTAAGGTGATAAGCGGATTCGTACTGCAATACTTATGTGAAAAGCAATAGCTGCACTCTGATACAACGGCAGGATGAAGTTCGGAGTAAGGTGATAAGCGGATTCGTACTGCAATACTTATGTGAAAAGCAATAGCTGCACTCTGATACAACGGCAGGATGAAGTTCGGAGTAAGGTGATAAGCGGATTCGTACTGCAATACTTATGTGAAAAGCAATAGCTGCACTCTGATACAACGGCAGGGTGAAGTTCGGAGTAAGGTGATAAGCGGATTCGTACTGCAATACTTATGTGAAAAGCAATAGCTGCACTCTGATACAACGGCAGGATGAAGTTCGGAGTAAGGTGATAAGCGGATTCGTACTGCAATACTTATGTGAAAAGCAATAGCTGCACTCTGATACAACGGCAGGATGAAGTTCGGAGTAAGGTGATAAGCGGATTCGTACTGCAATACTTATGTGAAAAGCAATAGCTGCACTCTGATACAACGGCAGGGTGAAGTTCGGAGTAAGGTGATAAGCGGATTTGTACTGCAATACTTATGTGAAAAGCAATAGCTGCACTCTGATACAACGGCAGGATGAAGTTCGGAGTAAGGTGATAAGCGGATTTGTACTGCAATACTTATGTGAAAAGCAATAGCTGCACTCTGATACAACGGCAGGGTGAAGTTCGGAGTAAGGTGATAAGCGGATTTGTACTGCAATACTTTAGCTGCACTCTGATACAACGGCAGGGTGAAGTTCGGAGTAAGGTGATAAGCGGATTTGTACTGCAATACTTATGTGAAAAGCAATAGCTGCACTCTGATACAACGGCAGGATGAAGTTCGGAGTAAGGTGATAAGCGGATTTGTACTGCAATACTTTAGCTGCACTCTGATACAACGGCAGGGTGAAGTTCGGAGTAAGGTGATAAGCGGATTTGTACTGCAATACTTATGTGAAAAGCAATAGCTGCACTCTGATACAACGGCAGGGTGAAGTTCGGAGTAAGGTGATAAGCGGATTTGTACTGCAATACTTATGTGAAAAGCAATAGCTGCACTCTGATACAACGGCAGGATGAAGTTCGGAGTAAGGTGATAAGCGGATTTGTACTGCAATACTTATGTGAAAAGCAATAGCTGCACTCTGATACAACGGCAGGGTGAAGTTTGGAGTAAGGTGATAAGCGGATTTGTACTGCAATACTTTAGCTGCACTCTGATACAACGGCAGGGTGAAGTTCGGAGTAAGGTGATAAGCGGATTTGTACTGCAATACTTATGTGAAAAGCAATAGCTGCACTCTGATACAACGGCAGGATGAAGTTCGGAGTAAGGTGATAAGCGGATTTGTACTGCAATACTTTAGCTGCACTCTGATACAACGGCAGGGTGAAGTTCGGAGTAAGGTGATAAGCGGATTTGTACTGCAATACTTATGTGAAAAGCAATAGCTGCACTCTGATACAACGGCAGGGTGAAGTTCGGAGTAAGGTGATAAGCGGATTTGTACTGCAATACTTATGTGAAAAGCAATAGCTGCACTCTGATACAACGGCAGGATGAAGTTCGGAGTAAGGTGATAAGCGGATTTGTACTGCAATACTTATGTGAAAAGCAATAGCTGCACTCTGATACAACGGCAGGGTGAAGTTCGGAGTAAGGTGATAAGCGGATTTGTACTGCAATACTTTAGCTGCACTCTGATACAACGGCAGGGTGAAGTTCGGAGTAAGGTGATAAGCGGATTTGTACTGCAATACTTATGTGAAAAGCAATAGCTGCACTCTGATACAACGGCAGGATGAAGTTCGGAGTAAGGTGATAAGCGGATTTGTACTGCAATACTTATGTGAAAAGCAATGGTTGCACTCTGATACAACGGCAGGATGACGTTCGGAGTAAGGTGATAAGCGGATTTGTACTGCAATACTTATGTGAAAAGCAATAGCTGCACTCTGATACAACGGCAGGGTGAAGTTCGGAGTAAGGTGATAAGCGGATTTGTACTGCAATACTTATGTGAAAAGCAATAGCTGCACTCTGATACAACGGCAGGGTGAAGTTCATAGTAAGGTGATAAGCGGATTTGTACTGCAATACTTATGTGAAAAGCAATAGCTGCACTCTGATACAACGGCAGGGTGAAGTTCGGAGTAAGGTGATAAGCGGATTTGTACTGCAATACTTATGTGAAAAGCAATAGCTGCACTCTGATACAACGGCAGGGTGAAGTTCGGAGTAAGGTGATAAGCGGATTTGTACTGCAATACTTATGTGAAAAGCAATAGCTGCACTCTGATACAACGGCAGGGTGAAGTTCGGAGTAAGGTGATAAGCGGATTTGTACTGCAATACTTATGTGAAAAGCAATAGCTGCACTCTGATACAACGGCAGGGTGAAGTTCGGAGTAAGGTGATAAGCGGATTTGTACTGCAATACTTATGTGAAAAGCAATAGCTGCACTCTGATACAACGGCAGGGTGAAGTTCGGAGTAAGGTGATAAGCGGATTTGTACTGCAATACTTTAGCTGCACTCTGATACAACGGCAGGGTGAAGTTCGGAGTAAGGTGATAAGCGGATTTGTACTGCAATACTTATGTGAAAAGCAATAGCTGCACTCTGATACAACGGCAGGGTGAAGTTCGGAGTAAGGTGATAAGCGGATTTGTACTGCAATACTTATGTGAAAAGCAATAGCTGCACTCTGATACAACGGCAGGGTGAAGTTCGGAGTAAGGTGATAAGCGGATTTGTACTGCAATACTTATGTGAAAAGCAACAGCTGCACTCTGATACAACGGCAGGGTGAAGTTCGGAGTAAGGTGATAAGCGGATTTGTACTGCAATACTTATGTGAAAAGCAATAGCTGCACTCTGATACAACGGCAGGATGAAGTTCGGAGTAAGGTGATAAGCGGATTCGTACTGCAATACTTATGTGAAAAGCAATAGCTGCACTCTGATACAACGGCAGGATGAAGTTCGGAGTAAGGTGATAAGCGGATTCGTACTGCAATACTTATGTGAAAAGCAATAGCTGCACTCTGATACAACGGCAGGGTGAAGTTCGGAGTAAGGTGATAAGCGGATTTGTACTGCAATACTTATGTGAAAAGCAATAGCTGCACTCTGATACAACGGCAGGGTGAAGTTCGGAGTAAGGTGATAAGCGGATTTGTACTGCAATACTTATGTGAAAAGCAATAGCTGCACTCTGATACAACGGCAGGGTGAAGTTCGGAGTAAGGTGATAAGCGGATTTGTACTGCAATACTGTATGTGAAAAGCAATAGCTGCACTCTGATACAACGGCAGGGTGAAGTTCGGAGTAAGGTGATAAGCGGATTTGTACTGCAATACTTATGTGAAAAGCAATAGCTGCACTCTGATACAACGGCAGGATGAAGTTCGGAGTAAGGTGATAAGCGGATTTGTACTGCAATACTTATGTGAAAAGCAATAGCTGCACTCTGATACAACGGCAGGATGAAGTTCGGAGTAAGGTGATAAGCGGATTTGTACTGCAATACTTATGTGAAAAGCAATAGCTGCACTCTGATACAACGGCAGGGTGAAGTTCGGAGTAAGGTGATAAGCGGATTTGTACTGCAATACTGTATGTGAAAAGCAATAGCTGCACTCTGATACAACGGCAGGGTGAAGTTCGGAGTAAGGTGATAAGCGGATTTGTACTGCAATACTTATGTGAAAAGCAATAGCTGCACTCTGATACAACGGCAGGGTGAAGTTCGGAGTAAGGTGATAAGCGGATTTGTACTGCAATACTTATGTGAAAAGCAATAGCTGCACTCTGATACAACGGCAGGGTGAAGTTCGGAGTAAGGTGATAAGCGGATTTGTACTGCAATACTTATGTGAAAAGCAATAGCTGCACTCTGATACAACGGCAGGATGAAGTTCGGAGTAAGGTGATAAGCGGATTTGTACTGCAATACTTATGTGAAAAGCAATAGCTGCACTCTGATACAACGGCAGGGTGAAGTTCGGAGTAAGGTGATAAGCGGATTTGTACTGCAATACTTATGTGAAAAGCAATAGCTGCACTCTGATACAACGGCAGGGTGAAGTTCGGAGTAAGGTGATAAGCGGATTCGTACTGCAATACTTATGTGAAAAGCAATAGCTGCACTCTGATACAACGGCAGGGTGAAGTTCGGAGTAAGGTGATAAGCGGATTCGTACTGCAATACTTATGTGAAAAGCAATAGCTGCACTCTGATACAACGGCAGGGTGAAGTTCGGAGTAAGGTGATAAGCGGATTCGTACTGCAATACTTATGTGAAAAGCAATAGCTGCACTCTGATACAACGGCAGGGTGAAGTTCGGAGTAAGGTGATAAGCGGATTTGTACTGCAATACTTATGTGAAAAGCAATAGCTGCACTCTGATACAACGGCAGGGTGAAGTTCGGAGTAAGGTGATAAGCGGATTCGTACTGCAATACTTATGTGAAAAGCAATAGCTGCACTCTGATACAACGGCAGGGTGAAGTTCGGAGTAAGGTGATAAGTGGATTCGTACTGCAATACTTATGTGAAAAGCAATAGCTGCACTCTGATACAACGGCAGGGTGAAGTTCGGAGTAAGGTGATAAGCGGATTTGTACTGCAATACTTATGTGAAAAGCAATAGCTGCACTCTGATACAACGGCAGGATGAAGTTCGGAGTAAGGTGATAAGCGGATTTGTACTGCAATACTGTATGTGAAAAGCAATAGCTGCACTCTGATACAACGGCAGGGTGAAGTTCGGAGTAAGGTGATAAGCGGATTCGTACTGCAATACTTATGTGAAAAGCAATAGCTGCACTCTGATACAACGGCAGGGTGAAGTTCGGAGTAAGGTGATAAGCGGATTCGTACTGCAATACTTATGTGAAAAGCAATAGCTGCACTCTGATACAACGGCAGGGTGAAGTTCGGAGTAAGGTGATAAGCGGATTTGTACTGCAATACTTATGTGAAAAGCAATAGCTGCACTCTGATACAACGGCAGGGTGAAGTTCGGAGTAAGGTGATAAGCGGATTCGTACTGCAATACTTATGTGAAAAGCAATAGCTGCACTCTGATACAACGGCAGGGTGAAGTTCGGAGTAAGGTGATAAGCGGATTCGTACTGCAATACTTATGTGAAAAGCAATAGCTGCACTCTGATACAACGGCAGGGTGAAGTTCGGAGTAAGGTGATAAGCGGATTTGTACTGCAATACTTATGTGAAAAGCAATAGCTGCACTCTGATACAACGGCAGGATGAAGTTCGGAGTAAGGTGATAAGCGGATTTGTACTGCAATACTGTATGTGAAAAGCAATAGCTGCACTCTGATACAACGGCAGGGTGAAGTTCGGAGTAAGGTGATAAGTCGGGAAAGAGTCAGGCAGATTCTAAAAGTGTGTTCAGCAAAATAAACTACTGAAATCTTTAATTACTAAATCTACGTACGGAAGCCATAAATACCATATTACAATAAATGTTATAAATATATAAAGCTATAGTGTAAACAAAAATTTCTTGTGTGAGTGCTTGCGTGGTGTGTGTGCGTGCATGTGTGTGCGTGGTGTGTGTGTGTGTGGTGTGTGTGTGTGCGTGGTGTGTGTGTGTGTGTGTGTGTGTGTGTGCAGGTGTGTGTGTGTGTGTGTGTGTGTGTGTGTGTGTGTGTGTGTGTGTGTGTGTGTGTTCGAGTGCGTGGTGTGTGTGTGTGTGTGTGTGTGTAGTGTGTGCGTGCGTGTGTGTGTGTGTGTGTGTGTGTGTGTGTGTGTGTGTGTGTGTTCGAGTGCGTGGTGTGTGTGTGTGTGTGTGTGTGTAGTGTGTGCGTGCGTGTGTGTGTGTGTGTGCAGGCGTGTGTGTGTGTGTGTGTGTGTGTGTGTGTGTGTGTGTGTGTGTGTTCGAGTGCGTGGTGTGTGTGTGTGTGTGTGTGTGTGTGTGTAGTGTGTGCGTGCGTGTGTGCGTGTGTGTGTGTGTGTGTGTGTGTGTGTGTGTGTGTGTGTTCGAGTGCGTGGTGTGTGTGTGTGTGTGTGTGTGTAGTGTGTGCGTGCGTGTGTGTGTGTGTGTGTGTGTGTGTGTGTGTGTGTGTGTTCGAGTGCGTGGTGTGTGTGTGTGTGTGTAGTGTGTGCGTGCGTGTGTGTGTGTGTGTGTGTGTGTGTGTGTGTGTGTGTGTGTAGTGTGTGCGTGCGTGTGTGTGTGTGTGTGTGTGCGTGGTGTGTGCGTGCGTGTCTGTTCAAGTGCGTGGTGTGTGTGTGTGTGTGTGTAGTGTGTGCGTGCGTGTGTGTGGGTGCGTGTATGTGTGTGTGTGTAGTATGTGCGTGCGTGTGTCTGTGTGTGTGTAGTGTGTGCGTGCGTATGTGTGTGTGTGTGTGTGTGTGTGCGTGCGTGTGTGTTCGAGTGCGTGGTGTGTGTGTGTGTGTGTGTGTGCGCGTGCGTGCGTGTGTGTGTGTGTGTGTGTGTGTGTGTGTGTGTGTGTGTGTGTGTGTGTGTGTGTGGGTGTAGTGTGTGTGGGTACGTGCGTGCGTGTGTGTATGTGTGTGTGTGTGTGTGTGTGCGTGGTATGTGCGTGTGTGTGTGCGCGCATGCGTGTGTGTGTGTGTGTGTGTTTGCGCGCGCGCGGGTGTTCGCGCTTGCGTATACAGACCTGTCTTTGGGCCCCTTTGGCCCGCCACTGTTCTGCAATTCTTAGTTTGTACTATTGAAATGCCTTCAAATAGATGATTTCATAATATTTTTAGTCAAATTACATGGAAGGGGAATACAGTCTGCTTGTATCTTCTACAATTCTTGAGGAAATGTAGAAATGTTTTTAGACTGATAATTTCACAACAGTGCGAACAAAATAGACTTGTTTCTGACATAAAATTAAAGGAATACTTTTTACTTTTGTTTTTTTAATCAGAAAGAAATAAAAGATAATAATGTCGCAATGTGAATTTAAGTTAATACCATTGAGTTATTACAACATACAGCCTAGATTCTTTATTAATTGTCTTCTAGAATTTATTGCATTCAAAGATAAATACAAAAACACATTGTACATAGTGTTTTATCTTTAGAGAAGTGTTCTTATGCTTGCATAAAGTCAGACGACTAACCCATGATGTATTAAAATGGTTTTCAGTGTATAATCCATTTCGACTCGCCCATTATAATTCTTTGGAAATAATGTCCGTGCGATATAACAATATGAAACCTGTTCAAAATATAATGGATTTTGCTGTCATTGCATAACATTAAGATTGGAGTGTCTCATGCACCGGCCGTGGCTTGCACAGCAGGCTCGGGTAAAAACGCTTTAGTGCGGAAAAGTTGCCTGTTGTAATAAGAAGGAAAACGGCACAAAACATATAAATATCTTTTAACATCTTCCAGGCGCCCAACGTACAATTCTTTGTTAAATTTTTATATTAGTTATAATGAGTACATTCAGTTTTAAACTCTTGAATTTTGTAGCCAATTACGTTCGGTGAACCTTAATTAATCACTTTTACATTAGTTTATGACCATCCGAACTTTAAAATTTGAAAATTGTTCAACAAGTGCAAATCACACATACTTTTCGATACAATCGAAAACCTACCTTTAAAGCCGTCACCGCCTAACCCAACATCTCCAAGCAGAAGACACAGGTGAAGATCGCCACGGAGCGGTCCAAAACGTTCGTAACGTAATTGTGTAAGTTTTTACAAATTTACAAAATTTAAAGCTCGGATAGTCATAAATTAATATAAAAGTGATTAATACAATTTTAGTTTTTAATCCTTAATTTATGGTTTAAATAACTCACAAACGTATTACATTCTGATCATTAATATATTTTTTTCGGCCGCGTAATACTCTATAAAGATAGAAATATACAAACTGCACAGTCCAGTGCAGTTTTTGTAGACTTAAGTTATCTTCTTTCTCCTCTGAATCATGAGTAATAGTCCTCTTTTCATCTTTGTCTCTTTTTTTTGTACCCTCATTTCTGATTTCATAACTGTCAAGTTTTGCCATTTGAGACAGAAAGTATTCAAACCTCTTCAAAACCAATCATATTTCCTCCAGTTGCCTGTATTGTTTGCTTTACTACCTATACCATTAGTTATAGTGTGCTGACATCTAACATCTTGTAAAGCTCTTACAAATATTGCTTCTACCATTCAGAGTTCTCTATATACATGTAATGATTATTTATAGAATTTTGATCAAATAGGTTTATGTATGAAACTATAATGCTCGCGTCCCGTCGCACGTAAGAACAAGATGCTAAAAAGTTTTAAAATAAGTTCTTATAAGATCGCCCAGCATTTTAGCGGAGAATAAAAGAGCATTGTATAGAATATTTAAAAGCAGGTAGTTAACACTAAAAACATATTGGCAAGGTCGCGCTGGAGGTGACCGGCTTTCCCGCGATCCGCGACCTTGCTCAGTAATCTTCCTACAGACGTGACGTGTGTCAAGTGCAGCAGCTAAACAGCACGTGCAAGTTGTCCCTCCAGCGCACTGTCTTCCCTTCGATTAATTACCTCCTGCTTCATTGTTGTATGTTAGTGATTAATTGTAACGGCACGCACAAGTTGTCCCTCCAACACACTGTCTTCCCTTCGATTAATTACCTCCTGCTTCATTGTTGTATGTTAGTGATTAATTGTAACGGCACGTACAAGTTGTCCCTCCAGCGCACTGTCTTCCCTTCGATTAATTACCTCCTGCGTCATTGTTGTATGTTAGTGATTAATTGTAACGGCACGTACAAGTTGTCCCTCCAGCACACTGTCTTCCCTTCGATTAATTACCTCCTGCTTCATTGTTGTATGTTAGTGATTAATTGTAACGGCACGTACAAGTTGTCCCTCCAGCACACTGTCTTCCCTTCGATTAATTACCTCCTGCTTCATTGTTGTATGTTAGTGATTAATTGTAACGGCACGTACAAGTTGTCCCTCCAGCACACTGTCTTCCCTTCGATTAATTACCTCCTGCTTCATTGTTGTATGTTAGTGATTAATTGTAACGGCACGCACAAGTTGTCCCTCCAGCGCACTGTCTTCCCTTCGATTAATTACCTCCTGCTTCATTGTTGTATGTTAGTGATTAATTGTAACGGCACGTACAAGTTGTCCCTCCAGCACACTGTCTTCCCTTCGATTAATTACCTCCTGCTTCATTGTTGTATGTTAGTGATTAATTGTAACGGCACGTACAAGTTGTCCCTCCAGCACACTGTCTTCCCTTCGATTAATTACCTCCTGCTTCATTGTTGTATGTTAGTGATTAATTGTAACGGCACGTACAAGTTGTCCCTCCAGCGCACTGTCTTCCCTTCGATTAATTACCTCCTGCTTCATTGTTGTATGTTAGTGATTAATTGTAACGGCACGTACAAGTTGTCCCTCCAGCACACTGTCTTCCCTTCGATTAATTACCTCCTGCTTCATTGTTGTATGTTAGTGATTAATTGTAACGGCACGTACAAGTTGTCCCTCCAGCACACTGTCTTCCCTTCGATTAATTACCTCCTGCTTCATTGTTGTATGTTAGTGATTAATTGTAACGGCACGCACAAGTTGTCCCTCCAGCGCACTGTCTTCACTTCGATTAATTACCTCCTGCTTCATTGTTGTATGTTAGTGATTAATTGTAACGGCACGCACAAGTTGTCCCTCCAGCGCACTGTCTTCCCTTCGATTAATTACCTCCTGCGTCATTGTTGTAAGTTAGTGATTAATTGTAACGGCACGCACAAGTTGTCCCTCCAGCGCACTGTCTTCCCTTCGATTAATTACCTCCTGCTTCATTGTTGTAAGTTAGTGATTAATTGTAACGGCACGCACAAGTTGTCCCTCCAGCGCACTGTCTTCCCTTCGATTAATTACCTCCTGCTTCATTGTTGTATGTTAGTGATTAATTGTAACGGCACGTACAAGTTGTCCCTCCAGCGCACTGTCTTCCCTTCGATTAATTACCTCCTGCGTCATTGTTGTATGTTAGTGATTAATTGTAACGGCACGTACAAGTTGTCCCTCCAGCACACTGTCTTCCCTTCGATTAATTACCTCCTGCTTCATTGTTGTATGTTAGTGATTAATTGTAACTGCACGTACAAGTTGTCCCTCCAGCGCACTGTCTTCCCTTCGATTAATTACCTCCTGCTTCATTGTTGTATGTTAGTGATTAATTGTAACGGCACGTACAAGTTGTCCCTCCAGCGCACTGTCTTCCCTTCGATTAATTACCTCCTGCTTCATTGTTGTATGTTAGTGATTAATTGTAACGGCACGTACAAGTTGTCCCTCCAGCGCACTGTCTTCCCTTCGATTAATTACCTCCTGCTTCATTGTTGTATGTTAGTGATTAATTGTAACGGCACGTACAAGTTGTCCCTCCAGCACACTGTCTTCCCTTCGATTAATTACCTCCTGCTTCATTGTTGTATGTTAGTGATTAATTGTAACGGCACGTACAAGTTGTCCCTCCAGCGCACTGTCTTCCCTTCGATTAATTACCTCCTGCTTCATTGTTGTATGTTAGTGATTAATTGTAACGGCACGTACAAGTTGTCCCTCCAGCGCACTGTCTTCCCTTCGATTAATTACCTCCTGCTTCATTGTTGTATGTTAGTGATTAATTATAACGGCACGCACAAGTGGATTGATTGTTGTGGATTCTCTCTTTGTTTCTGTTGCGCGCGCACGTAACGGTATCTGTCACGCATGGGAATCCGATCTACTTGCAAGAACCAAATAGCCAGGAACACCAGCATCAAATCTCTTCACATCGAAAGATTCTTCAGGCTCGCAATAAAACACGGTTTGGATAAAGAATCAATCCATTAAGATTTTAGGTTTTGGTTAATCCATTTCCAAAATTAGGTTATTATAGTGTCCATTATGTAAACATTTACAGTCACCAAGTAGTCTAATGGAAGCTCAAACGATTCTTTTACAGTAATTTTATAATCTTTATGTTTGGCGTGGCTTATTATGTACCATGGATTAAATAGCCAACGCGTGAAATATAAAACCACCTAATTAAACAAAACCACTGTAGAACATTCTATTCACACTCCAATGTTCATTTTATTGTTGATAGGTTAACTTTAAAGTACCAAAAAGCAATAATTTATCTACCGTAGTCTTTTTATTTAATTACGAGTTATAGATATTTAAAATAAAAGAATTTAGTTTATGTTATAAACAATGTTATCCCTCTAAAATAAATTGATAAAAAAACCCTCAACTTATATCAATTGAGGATCTTTTAAGCCAGGACTCTCCTTCCTTCCGGTTAAGTAACAATGAATTTTAACCTTTAATATAATCCACTTTTGATGCAGGCGGTGTCAGAAGAATTGTACAAGGCTGTATCAGATGTGTATAGAGCAGGCGGTACCAGAACTGTTAGAGCAGGCGGTGTCAGAAGAACTGTACAAGGCTGTATCAGATGTGTATAGAGCAGGCGGTACCAGAACTGTTAGAGCAGGCGGTGTCAGAAGAACTGTACAAGGCTGTATCAGATGTGTATAGAGCAGGCGGTACCAGAACTGTTAGAGCAGGCGGTGTCAGAAGAACTGTACAAGGCTGTATCAGATGTGTATAGAGCAGGCGGTTTCAAAAGTATTGGAGCATGCGGTATCAGAAGTGTTAGAGCAGGCGTTATCAGAACTGTTAAAGTAGCCGGTATCAGAACTATTAGATCAGGTGGTGTCAGAAGAATTGGGCCGGGCGGTATCAGATGTGCTTAAAGCAGGCGGTATCAGAACTGTTAGAGCAGGCGGTATCAGAACTGCTAGATCAGGCGGTATCAGAACTGTTTAAGTAGGCGGTATCAGAAGTGTTAGATCAGGCGGTGTCAGAAGAATTGGACCGGGCGGTATCAGATGTGCTTAAAGCAGGCGGTATCAGAACTGCTAGATCAGGCGGTATCAGAACTGTTTAAGTAGGCGGTATCAGAACTATTAGATCAGGTGGTGTCAGAAGAATTGGGCCGGGCGGTATCAGATGTGCTTAAAGCAGGCGGTATCAGAACTGTTAGAGCAGGCGGTATCAGAACTGCTAGATCAGGCGGTATCAGAACTGTTTAAGTAGGCGGTATCAGAAGTGTTAGATCAGGCGGTGTCAGAAGAATTGGACCGGGCGGTATCAGATGTGCTTAAAGCAGGCGGTATCAGAACTGCTAGATCAGGCGGTATCAGAACTGTTTAAGTAGGCGGTATCAGAACTATTAGATCAGGTGGTGTCAGAAGAATTGGGCCGGGCGGTATCAGATGTGCTTAAAGCAGGCGGTATCAGAACTGTTAGAGCAGGCGGTATCAGAACTGCTAGATCAGGCGGTATCAGAACTGTTTAAGTAGGCGGTATCAGAAGTGTTAGATCAGGCGGTGTCAGAAGAATTGGACCGGGCGGTATCAGATGTGTTTAGAGCACGCGGTATCAGAACTGTTAGAGCAGGCGGTATCAGAAGTGTTAGAGCAGGCGGTATCAGAAGTGTTAGAGTAGGCGGTATCAGAGCTGTTAATGCATGCGGTATTGGAACTGTTAGATCAGGTGGTGTCAGAACTGTTAGAGCACGCGGTATTTGAAGTGTTAGAGCAGGCGGTATTTGAAGTGTTAGAGCAGGCGGTATCAGAAGTGTTAGAGTAGTTGGTATCAGAACTGTTAGAGCATGCGGTATTTGAAGTGTTAGAGCAGGCGGTATTTGAAGTGTTAGAGCAGGCGGTATCAGAAGTGTTAGAGTAGATGGTATCAGAACTGTTAGAGCAGCAGAAGTGCTAGAGCAGGCGGTATCAGAACTGTTAGATCAGGTGGTGTCAGAAGAATTGGATCGGGCGGTATCAGATGTGTTTAGAGCAGCAGAAGTGCTAGAGCAGGCGGTATCAGAACTGTTAGATCAGGTGGTGTCAGAAGAATTAGATCGGGCGGTATCATATGTGTTAAAGCAGGCAGTATAAGAACTGTTAGAGCGGGCGGTATCAGAAGTATTAGAGCAGGCGGTATCAGAACTGTTAGAGCAGGCGGTATCGAACTGTTAGAGCAGCAGATCTGCTAGAGCGGTTGGTATCACAAGTGTTAGAGCAGGCGGTATCAGAACTGTTAAAGTAGGTGGTATCAGAAGTGTTAGTTCAGGTGGTGTCAGAAGAATTGGACCGGGCGGTATCAGATGTGTTTAGAGCAGGCGTATCAGAACTGTTAGAGCAGGCGGTATCAGAACTGTTAGAGCAGGCGGTATCAGAAGTGTTAGAGTAGGCGGTATCAGAACTGTTAAATCATGCGGTATCGGAACTGTTAGAGCAGGCGGTATCAGTACTGTTAGAGCATGCGGTATCAGAAGTGTTAGAGCATGCGGTATCAGAAGTGTTAGAGCAGGCGGTATCAGACGTGTTAGAGGAGCAGAACTTCTAGAACATGCGGTATCAGAAGTGTTAAGAGCAGGTGGTATCAGAACTGTTAGAGCAGGTGGTATCAGATCTGTTAGAGCAGCAGAACTGCTAGCGCATGCGGTATCAGAAGTGTTAGAGCAAGCGGTATCAGAACTGTTAGAGCAGCAGAACTGCTAGAGCAGGCGGTATCAGAAGTGATAGAGCAGCAGAAGTGCTAAAGCAGGCGGTATCAGAATTGTTAGAGCAGGCGGTACCAGAACTGTTAGAGCAGCATAACTGCTAGAGCAGGCGGTATCAGAAGTGTTAGAGCAGCAGAAGTGCTAGAGCAGGCGGTATGAGAACTGTTAGAGCAAGCTGTATCAGAAGTGTTAGAGCAGCAGAACTGCTAAAACATGCGGTATCTGAAGTGTTAAGAGCAGGTGGTATCAGAACTGTTAGAGCAGGTGGTATCAGATCTGTTAGAGCAGCAGAACTGCTAGAGCATGCGGTATCAGAAGTGTTAGAGCAAGCGGTATCAGAACTGTTAGAGCAGCAGAACTGCTAGAGCAGGCGGTATCAGAAGTGTTAGAGCAGCAGAAGTGCTAGAGCAGGCGGTATGAGAACTGTTAGAGCAAGCTGTATCAGAAGTGTTAGAGCAAGCGGTATCAGAAGTGTTAGAGCAGCAGAACTGCTAAAGCAGGCGGTATCAGAAATGTTAGAGCAGCAGAAGTGCTAGAGCAGGCGGTATGAAAACTGTTAGAGCAAGCGGTATCAGATGTGTTTAGAGCAGGCGGTATCAGAACTGTTAGAGCAGGCGGCATCAGAAGTGTTAGAGTAGGCGGTATCAGAGCTGTTAATGCATGCGGTATCAGAACTGTTAGATCAGGTGGATTCAGAACTGTTACAGCAGACGGTATCAGAACTGTTAGAGCAGGGTTATCAGAAGTGCTAGAGCAGGCGGTATCAGATGTGTTTAGAGCAGGCGGTATCAGAACTGTTAGAGCGGGCGGTATCAGATGTGTTTAGAGCAAGCGGTATCAGAAATGTTAGAGCAGGTGGTATCAGAACTGTTAGAGCAGCAGAAGTGCTAGAGCATGCGGTATCAGAAGTGTTAGAGCAGGCGGTATCAGATGTGTTTAGAGCAGGCGGTATCAGAACTGTTAGAGCGGGCGGTATCAGATGTGTTTAGAGCAAGCGGTATCAGAAATGTTAGAGCAGGTGGTATCAGAACTGTTAGAGCAGCAGAAGTGCTAGAGCATGCGGTATCAGAAGTGTTAGAGCAAGCGGTATCAGAACTGCTAGAGCAGGGTTATCAGAACTGCTAGAGCCGACGGTATCAGAAGTGTTGGAGCAGGCGGTATGAGATGTGTTAGAGCAGGCGGTATTAGAAGTGTTGGAGCAGGCGGTATCAGAAGTGTTGGAGCAGGCGGTATTAGAAGCGTTAGGTCAGGCGGTATAAGAACTGGTAGATCAGGGTTATCAGAACTGCTAGAGCAGGCGGTATCAAGAGTGTTAGAGCAGGCGATATCAGACTTGTTAGAACAGAGGTATCAGAACTGATACAAATATGGTATCACGCATAGACTATTTTCTGAAATAAAACAATATCGCTTACGATGTCAACTCGATAACGAGTTTATACAAATTCTTTAAAACTCTTCTATGTTACAATTAACTTTGTAAAAGGCATTTATGTAGAATCTTTTACATAATCGTCGAGACCCACTCTTGCGAATCTCAAGTCTCTTCTTACATCTGAGTTGCACTTAATACTTTAGTGATTCCAAAGGCGTATCTGTCCGCAAAGGTTAAAACTGAATCACGTAAGACACAACGGGAGGAACAAACTTCAAGTGTTGTAATAGATCGTTTCTTATTTCTAACAGAAACATTTTACATAATCGTCGAGACCCACTCTTGCGAATCTCAAGTCTCTTCTTACATCTGAGTTGCACTTAATATTTTAGTGATTCCAAAGGCGTATCTGTCCGCAAAGGTTAAAACTGAATCACGTAAGACACAACGGGAGGAACAAACTTCAAGTGTTGTAATAGATCGTTTCTTATTTCTAACAGAAACATTTTACATAATCGTCGAGACCCACTCTTGCGAATCTCAAGTCTCTTCTTACATCTGAGTTGCACTTAATATTTTAGTGATTCCAAAGGCGTATCTGTCCGCAAAGGTTAAAACTGAATCACGTAAGACACAACGGGAGGAACAAACTTCAAGTGTTGTAATAGATCGTTTCTTATTTCTAACAGAAACATTTTTCATAATCAAGGATAAGATATGGACAATATTGTTTTAGTTTTTGGTAATAAAAAAAATAATAGAATAGAGACGAGAATTTTGTAATGTCGGCTATTGATAGTGTTAACGTTTTAGAATTGTCCTATTAAAGCATTTAGTTTACGATAAGATTTAGTTTTCTGTTTGTTTAGTGTTAATGCGGTCAGCCTATATTAGTGTCAACCACTATATGGATATGAAAGTATTGTAATGTAGATAGGACTTAGAGTAGGAATATAACCCTCGAGAGGGACAGGTGTGGAGGGTTGCATACCTCAAGTAGAGATATGAAATAAAGGCTTTACTACCCTTGTAAGGAGAAGGATATGGAGGGGTAGATGGAGTTATGTAGAAAGAACGGAAGGATAGGAAACCCCTAGTTTACCAGTAGGAGAAGGGGAGAAATTATGACATCTCGTGAGACGGTTATACCTTACTTGATGTAAACCTCCCCTTATTCGGGACGATATAAAGCAGCCACTAATATAAAGTGAATTAGAGCTTTGATGGTGAGAACAATTCACAACGGTAAATATTACAACGTTTACTCTAAATCTCATTACACACTAATTTGTTAAAACAAACACACTAGTTTAATAAAACAAACACACTAGTTTATTTTTTAAAAAAAACCACTAGTTTAATAAAACAAACACACTAGTTTATTAAAACAAACCCACTAGCTTATTAAAACAAACACACTACTTTATTAAAACAACCCCACTAGTTTATTAAAACAAACACTCTTGTTTATTAAAACAAACACACTAGTTTATTAAAACAACCCCACTAGTTTATTAAAACAAACGCACAAGTTTAATAAAACAAACACACTAGTTTATTAAAACAAACACACTATTTTACAAACACACTAGTTTATTAAAACAAACACTTTAGTTTATTAAAACAAACACTTTAGTTTATTAAAACAAACCCACTAGTTTATTAAAACAAACCCACTAGTTTATTAAAACAAACCCACTAGTTTATTAAAACAAACACACTGGTTTATTAAAAAAACACTAGTTTAATATAACAAACATACTAGTCTATTAAAACAAACCCATTTGTTTATTAAAACAAACCCACTAATTTATTAAAACAAACACACTAGTTTATTAAAAGAAACACACTAGCTTATTAAAACAAACACACTAGTTTATTAAAACAAACCCACTAGTTTATTAAAACAACCCCACTAGTTTATTAAAACAAACACACTAGTCCATTAAAACAAACACACTTGTTTAATAAAATAAACACACTATTTTATTAAAACAAACACACTAGTTTATTAAAACAAACCCATTAATTTATTAAAACAAACACACTAGTTTATTAAAAGAAACACACTAGTTAATTAAAACAAACACACTAGTTAATTAAAACAAACACACTAGTTTTTTTTAAAAACACTAGTTTGATAAAACAAACCCACTAGTTTAATAAAACAAACCCACTAGTTTATTAAAACAAACACTAGTTTATTAAAAAAACCCACTAGTGTAATATAATTAACACAGTAGTTTATTAAAACAAACACTAGTTTACTAAAATAAACCCACTAGTTTAATAAAATAAAGACAGTAATATTAAAACAAACATTAGTTTATTAAAATAAACCCACTAGTTTAATAAAATAAACACAGTAATATTAAAACAAACCCACTAGTTTAATAAAATAAACACAGTAGTTTATTAAAACAAACACTAGTTTATTAAATCAAACCCACTAGGTTAATGAAATAAACACAGCAATATTAAAACAAACACTAGTTTATTAAAATAAACCCACTAGTTTAATAAAATAAACACGGTAATATTAAAACAAATCCACTAGTTTATTAAAACAAACACACTAGTTAATTAAAACAAACACACTAGTTAATTAAAACAAACACACTAGTTAATTAAAACAAACACACTAGTTTATTAAAACAAACACACTAGTTTTTTTTTAAAGAAAACACTAGCTTAATAAAACAAACACACTAGTTTATTAAAACAAACCCACTAGTTTATTAAAAAAAACCCACTAGTGTAATATAATTAACACAGTAGTTTATTAAAACAAACACTAGTTTACTAAAATAAACCCACTAGTTTAATAAAATAAAGACAGTAATATTAAAACAAACATTAGTTTATTAAAATAAACCCACTAGTTTAATAAAATAAACACAGTAATATTAAAACAAACCCACTAGTTTAATAAAATAAACACAGTAGTTTATTAAAACAAACACTAGTTTATTAAATCAAACCCACTAGGTTAATGAAATAAACACAGCAATATTAAAACAAACACTAGTTTATTAAAATAAACCCACTAGTTTAATAAAATAAACACAGTAATATTAAAACAAATCCACTAGTTTATTAAAACAAACACACTAGTTAATTAAAACAAACACACTAGTTAATTAAAACAAACACACTAGTTAATTAAAACAAATACACTAGTTTATTAAAACAAACACACTAGTTTTTTTTAAAGAAAACACTAGCTTAATAAAACAAACACACTAGTTTATTAAAACAAACACTAGTTTATTAAAATAAACCCACTAGTTTAATAAAATGAAGACAGTAATATTAAAACAAACACTAGTTTATTAAAATAAACCCACTAGTTTAATAAAATAAACACAGTAATATTAAAACAAACCCACTAGTTTAATAAAATAAACACAGTAGTTTATTGAAACAAACACTAGTTTATTAAATCAAACCCACTAGGTTAATGAAATAAACACAGCAATATTAAAACAAACACTAGTTTATTAAAATAAACACAGTAATATTAAAACAAACCCACTAGTTTAATAAAATAAACACAGTAGTTTATTGAAACAAACACTAGTTTATTAAATCAAACCCACTAGGTTAATGAAATAAACACAGCAATATTAAAACAAACACTAGTTTATTAAAATAAACCCACTAGTTTAATAAAATAAACACAGTAATATTAAAACAAACCCACTAGTTTAATAAAATAAACACAGTAGTTTATTGAAACAAACACTAGTTTATTAAATCAAACCCACTAAGTTAATGAAATAAACACAGCAATATTAAAACAAATCCACTAGTTTATTAAAACAAACATACTAGTTAATTAAAACAAACACACTAGTTTATTAAAACAAACATACTAGTTTTTTTTAAAGAAAACACTAGCTTAATAAAACAATCACACTAGTTTATTAAAACAAACCTACTAGTTTATTAAAAAAACCCACTAGTGTAATATAATTAACACAGTAGTTTATTAAAACAAACACTAGTTTATTAAAATAAACCCACTAGTTTAATAAAATAAAGACAGTAATATTAAAACAAACACTAGTTTAATAAAATAAACCCACTAGTTTAATAAAATAAACACAGTAATATTAAAGCAAACCCACTAGTTTATTAAAATAAACCCACTAGTTTAATAAAATAAACACAGTAATATTAAAACAAACACTAGTTTATTAAATCAAACCCACTAGGTTAATAAAATAAACAGCAATTTTAACACAAACACTAGTTTATTAAAATAAACCCACTAGTTTAATAAAATAAACACAGTAATATTAAAACCAATCCACTAGTTTAATAAAATAAACACAGTAGTTTATTAAAACAAACACTAGTTTATTAAATCAAACCCACTAGGTTAATGAAATAAACACAGCAATATTAAAACAAACACTAGTTTATTAAAATAAACCCAATAGTTTAATAAAATAAACACAGTAATATTAAAACAAATCCACTAGTTTATTAAAACAAACACACTAGTTAATTAAAACAAACACACTAGTTTATTAAAACAAACACACTAGTTTTTTTTAAAAAGCACTAGTTTAATAAAACAAACACACTAGTTTATTAAAAAAAAACCCACTAGTGTAATATAATTAACACAGTAGTTTATTAAAACAAACACTAGTTTATTAAAATAAACCCACTAGTTTAATAAAATAAAGACAGTAATATTAAAACAAACACTAGTTTATTAAAATAAACCCACTAGTTTAATAAAATAAACACAGTAGTTTATTAAAACAAACACTAGTTTATTAAAACAAACCCACTAGGTTAATGAAATAAACACAGTAATATTAAAACAAACACTAGTTTATTAAAACAAACCCACTAGTTTATTAAAACAAGCACAGTATTTTGTTAAAACAAATACACCTGTTTATAAAAACAAACACACTTTTTTATTAAAACAAACACACTAGTTAATTAAAACAAACACACTAGTTAATTAAAACAAACACACTAGTTTATTAAAACAAACACACTAGTTTTTTTTAAAGAAAACACTAGCTTAATAAAAAAAACACACTAGTTTATTAAAACAAACACTAGTTTATTAAAATAAACCCACTAGTTTAATAAAATGAAGACAGTAATATTAAAACAAACACTAGTTTATTAAAATAAACCCACTAGTTTAATAAAATAAACACAGTAATATTAAAACAAACCCACTAGTTTAATAAAATAAACACAGTAGTTTATTGAAACAAACACTAGTTTATTAAATCAAACCCACTAGGTTAATGAAATAAACACAGCAATATTAAAACAAACACTAGTTTATTAAAATAAACCCACTAGTTTAATAAAATAAACACAGTAATATTAAAACAAACCCACTAGTTTAATAAAATAAACACAGTAGTTTATTGAAACAAACACTAGTTTATTAAATCAAATCCACTAGGTTAATGAAATAAACACAGCAATATTAAAACAAACACTAGTTTATTAAAATAAACCCACTAGTTTAATAAAATAAACACAGTAATATTAAAACAAACCCACTAGTTTAATAAAATAAACACAGTAGTTTATTGAAACAAACACTAGTTTATTAAATCAAATCCACTAAGTTAATGAAATAAACACAGCAATATTAAAACAAATCCACTAGTTTATTAAAACAAACATACTAGTTAATTAAAACAAACACACTAGTTCATTAAAACAAACATACTAGTTTTTTTTAAAGAAAACACTAGCTTAATAAAACAATCACACTAGTTTATTAAAACAAACCTACTAGTTTATTAAAAAAACCCACTAGTGTAATATAATTAACACAGTAGTTTATTAAAACAAACACTAGTTTATTAAAATAAACCCACTAGTTTAATAAAATAAAGACAGTAATATTAAAACAAACACTAGTTTAATAAAATAAACCCACTAGTTTAATAAAATAAACACAATAATATTAAAGCAAACCCACTAGTTTATTAAAATAAACCCACTAGTTTAATAAAATAAACACAGTAATATTAAAACAAACACTAGTTTATTAAATCAAACCCACTAGGTTAATAAAATAAACAGCAATTTTAACACAAACACTAGTTTATTAAAATAAACCCACTAGTTTAATAAAATAAACACAGTAATATTAAAACCAATCCACTAGTTTAATAAAATAAACACAGTAGTTTAGTAAAACAAACACTCGTTTATTAAATCAAACCCACTAGGTTAATGAAATAAACACAGCAATATTAAAACAAACACTAGTTTATTAAAATAAACCCAATAGTTTAATAAAATAAACACAGTGATATTAAAACAAATCCACTAGTTTATTAAAACAAACACACTAGTTAATTAAAACAAACACACTAGTTTATTAAAACAAACACACTAGTTTTTTTTAAAAAGCACTAGTTTAATAAAACAAACACACTAGTTTATTAAAAAAAAACCCACTAGTGTAATATAATTAACACAGTAGTTTATTAAAACAAACACTAGTTTATTAAAATAAACCCACTAGTTTAATAAAATAAAGACAGTAATATTAAAACAAACACTAGTTTATTAAAATAAACCCACTAGTTTAATAAAATAAACACAGTAGTTTATTAAAACAAACACTAGTTTATTAAAACAAACCCACTAGGTTAATGAAATAAACACAGTAATATTAAAACAAACACTAGTTTATTAAAACAAACCCAATAGTTTATTAAAACAAGCACAGTATTTTGTTAAAACAAATACACCTGTTTATAAAAACAAACACACTTTTTTATTAAAACAAACACACTGGCTTATTAAAACAAACACACTTGTTTATTAAAACAAACACACTAGTTTATTAAAACAAAAACACCGGTTTATTAAAACAAACACTAATTTATTAAAACAAACACACTGATTTATTAAAACAAACACACCAGTTGATTAAAACAAACAGTTTGACTGATAAAGTAGTTACCAAGCACTGATGAAGGCGAAATCGTCGTCGAAACTAGTGTGTTTGTTTTAATAAACTAGTGTTTGTTTTAATATTACTGTGTTTATTTCATCAACCTAGTGGGTTTGATTTAATAAACTAGTGTTTGTTTCAATAAACTACTGTGTTTATTTTATTAAACTAGTGGGTTTGTTTTAATATTACTGTGTTTATTTTATTAAACTAGTGGGTTTATTTTAATAAACTAGTGTTTGTTTTAATATTACTGTCTTCATTTTATTAAACTAGTGGGTTTATTTTAATAAACTAGTGTTTGTTTTAATAAACTACTGTGTTAATTATATTACACTAGTGGGTTTTTTTTAATAAACTAGAGGGTTTGTTTTAATAAACTAGTGTGTTTGTTTTATTAAGCTAGTGTTTTCTTTAAAAAAAACTAGTGTGTTTGTTTTAATAAACTAGCGACTATTACTTCTAAAGACACTACGTAGACCTACTGACCGGTTAATGGTTAGAGATTTGACAAAAGTACTGGTGAAAGGTTTGTACGTGTTTTAACGAGTAAATCATTAAGGCCACTACTGGAACTGGTAGGGGCGGGGAAGGCATGTGGAGAACAGTTAGCAGACCAGGTTCCCAAAGGTACAGGTGCATAACCGTGTTTGTTACTCGTGCCTGTTTCAAGTAGGCACACTATCCAAGTCATTGCATGCTAATGAGATTGTTTGATATGGATACGTAATGTTGCAATTAGAGTGACGTTATGCATGCATGCTTTATATTCGTAGATGGAAGCTTTCGATTGGCGTCAGAGTTTAACTCCAAAGAATATTTATTAGATTCCCTAACGAGTTATCGTAGTTAAACAAGTAATATGAACACATTTATTTTTAAAAATAAATTCCCATTTATATCAACAAACAAAAATTTTATTTTAGTTTCTTTGGATTTTATAAATATGTATATACATATGTCGGAATAAAAATATTAAGTGGCAAAATAAAAAGCGAATTTTATTGCAATTTTCCATTTTCCTTCCTATGTATGGTGTTGGAATATTATTTTTATTTGCTACTGTTTATACGCTTTCATTTTTCGTCGCTTGCATTGTGTTGTAGTTTCTTTTCGCATTGTCCGTTTGTGAATATATGACAGCGGTAATTGATATTATTGGTTTATTTTGTTCTTTTCATTAATTTTTAATCATAGATCATTATTTATGGTGTTGTATGGTAACTATGGCAACAATCTAAGGTTATACAATGGAGGTTTTTCAAATAGGTCATTGAAAAATTCATTTCTAGCCAAAAACTGATTGATTTCGATCATGAAAATATTCATTCGAATCCAACCTAGAGCCCAAAAACTTTTATAATTTAATTGTTGAATAAATATTTGAAAAATATTGTATTAACATCAATTGTCATTCACTAAAGGTCATAAAAAATATATTTGAACTTGATGAGATGATTAAAAACGTATTTTTTAACGATTGAAAATGTGTTCAAGATTTATATCAGGAGAGTGTGAGCTAATATAAGGAATTGAATAAATATACGCAAGTCTTTAACAAATCAGTGCATTTGCCATTATCGTTTAAGGAAATTATATTATTTAACCTACTATAAATGTAAAATGCAGAAAGTGCCATAACCTGCGAGATAGAAAAAAAACTTTCTTTGTAATCATACATTACCATATAATTTCATTTGTTGTCTGTGTGAACTGGGTCTCTATATGACCTCTAAGAAACCCGAAAACAGCTGTTGGGTTGAGGTACTGCCGTGTATTCGGAAATATTCGTGAGAGTTCGGTAGAGAGAAGGATTAGAGCGCCGAGCTCGTTTAGAAACCATAGAGTTATTAAGCGTGGATACTTTTACCCATTTCTTTTTCAGAATTCACTCTACGTAGAGCACCGGAAACTGAAATTGGGAATAATAAAATATAAAAGAGCAGTGTTTGTGTTGTACATCTTGAGGTTTTTAAAACTAGTTCTATTCGTATCACTTGGGAAAAAACACTACTTACTAGTGTTTTTCTGCAAACGCGTTTCGCACTAGGTCTTTGGATTGTTCAATCCTGTGGGTCACGGTCAAGACGGTTGTTCAGGTTTGTTGTATCAGTGTGAATCTGTGGTTTATTGACGTTCTGTGTGTGCTATTGTTCGTACCAGATGTTATTGTACTTCACGATACAAGGAGCACATAAAAACTCCAAATCAAACTTCAGCATTCACATGTAGAACACACTACACACATTCAGCGTTACAGGCACTAATCTAAAAGTCATTCATTGCATGAAAATTAAAAAAAAAAACAAAAAATGAAACAGACTAAACAAAACAGAAAACTACGAGATATATAAACACCACAAAAACCATCCACAATACATTCTAAATGATAAAAAACCCACAATCAGACACTGTTTGGGCACATAACAACTACTTTGTGAACAATAACACACCACAGAACACCAATACACCACAGACTCACACCAACACAACACATCTGAGCAACAGTCTTGACCGTGACTCACAACATTAAACAATGCCCTGACCTAGTGCGAAAAATATCAGTAATTAGTGTTATTTGCAAAGTGATACCAACAGAAGTAATATAATGTTATATATATATATATATTATACATATATATCATATATAAAATATGT